>JARBDR010000016.1:0-295098 GCA_029721355.1 Tegillarca granosa
CCGTACATCACCCGGTATAATGTCAAAATATTATATGAAATCCTTAACCATTGAGACCAGTCTTTATTAACTCCGTACATCACCCGGATAATGTCAAAATATTATTGAAATCCTCTAAACATTGAGACCAGTCTTTATTAAACTCCGTACATCACCCGGTATAATGTCAAAATATTATATGAAATCTCTAACCATTGAGACCAGTCTTTATTAAACTCCGTACATCACCCGGTATAATGTCAAAATATTATAGAAATCCTCTAACCATTGAGACCAGTCTTTATTAAACTCCGTACATCACCCTGTATAATGTCAAAATATTATAGAAATCCTCTAACCATTGAGACCAGTCTTTATTAAACTCCGTACATCACCCGGTATAATGTCAAAATATTATGTGAATCTCTACCCATTGAGACCATCTTTATTAAACTCCGTACATACCCGGTATAATGTCAAAATATTATATGAAATCCTCAAACCATTGAGACCAGTCATTATTTAACTCCGTACATCACCCGGTTCAATGTCAAAAATATCATTTGAAATCTTCTTACCATTGAGACCAGTCATTATTAAACTCCGTACATCACCCGGCATTTCATGAATATAGTGACAGAATGGTTTGCAAGAAAACCCTTAGACTTCATTGCCTCGTTTATAAACAAAATGTATAAGAAATTTAAAACATATTGGATGCTTTAACTTGAAAACTATCATGATTTATCTACTATTTTGAAGAGCATCGCTAAGCGAGCAATATACACAAGATAGCAAGATACAATGTACACTTACCGAAAATAATATTGGACATAAATGTATGCAGTGGAGTGGCTAGCTCCCTTGCCATCCAAAAAAAAAAAAAAAAAAAACTCCGGAACTTTACCGGAAACTTAGTGACCACTGTGGTAGCTTTGTTGATAGTGTGTTCGCTTTGTAAGTGGGAGGTCGCAGGTTCGAACCCCGACCGGGTCTAACCCAAGACTTAAAGTGGGTAATGACTGTTTTTTTTTTTTTTTCTTGAGCACTTGGCATTACGAAATGAATGTCGCAGTTCTTTGGGATGGGAGTCTCGTGTCAAAGTAGGCGTGCAGCATTATGCCATCAGTGCAACGCACAGGCAAAATTTCTGCACTTTCGCCTCGTCTCGATATAGGTGAAATATTCTTGACTGGGACGTTAAACGACATGTTTAATGTTGGATATGCAGCGGTTAGCTCCCTTTCCATCTAAATAAACAATTTTTAACTTTATAAAATATCCCCAATCCTTATTCCGATGTAAATCATTAATCTTAATCCATAAGATTAACAATTTTTTTAAATCCCTACGTCATTAAAAAATTAAAATCAAATTTGCTATTTAAAATCTTCATGATCTAATAAGAATATCTTCATGATCCAATAAGAATACTATTTGAGTATCGGTAATGTAAACATTTAAATTTGGTTAAATTAAGTAATACGTTTAAAAAACATTTAAATACTTACGCACTTTAATATCTAACCAATCAAAACTCAGAAAAATAAACAAATATTTTGTCAGAGATTTAATATAGGTATTAAATCTGATTAAATTTCTATTTATACTAATTTAAGGTGCAAATTTGACAATAAATATTTTTGTTTTTTCGTTTCTTCTATTAGATTTGATATTACCTGAACAGTAACAACATTATGAATTCTGAGAGATTTTTTGCTTTGATTTTGGTTATTTATGCAGTTGCATATTCTACGCAATGTCTTGCAGGTAATGAAGATAGTTTATAATTGTTTAAGTGTCTTGTCTAATGAGTAATAAATAAATAGATAAATAAAAAGATAAATAAATATAGATAGATAGATAAATAAAACGAATGAATGAATGAAATGAAATATTTAATTGATTCAGTGGCAATGTTTTTAAGTTTTATCCCCAACTATATTTTATATATTTCATCGCTGTCAAATTTTTGTTAATTAAGTCTACTATTAGAGACGAGACATGTAAATCAAACAATTACTTGTGAACAATTTGATCTGATTTATCTCAATGTATAGCGCAGCCTTTATGTACTTTGTAAAATAGTATATTTTCTTCTCAACAGAAAACATGGATTCAAACATTGTGATTGGTGAACTGAAACAAAGCAGACAGATTGTAAAATTTGTACATGAAATCTTAAAACGGGCACCTGTAAGGAGTAAATCTTTTATTCAAACCACCGAAAATGTATCTGCTGGAGTAACTGAGAGATTGGAGATTGAAAAATGTGGAAGTGACAAAGAATATGACGTTATATTAAAGAAATGCGTTAAAAGTAAGTCAACTTGTTGTGATTATTCATTCGGAAATTTTGTTTTCGTGTAAGGTAGGTCGGTGTTTCTGTACTTATTACTTTTAAGGGGCAGACAACTGCATTTAACTGATAATTCTTTTTGTCTTATTAATGTCCAAGAGATATAACTCATTGTAAATATTTAACCATTGAACAGCATAGCTATGGCAGTTATTGGATTATAAATGACATAGCTTTGCCAGGCAAACTGAATAACGCGCGTTAGCTTCAATGGTTAATTAACATCTGCAATTTTCGTCTGTATGAGATATCTTCCCTCTGAAAATGTTTTGGTTGTTTTTCATGTTTTTAAGTTTCATATTCTCAAGACTCGTCAATGTGAAACTCAGTTATGACTGTGGTTTTAACTGGTGGTGAAATTGCATAGCTCGGGAAATAAAATTTATAGAACAGAATGATGGTACCATACATACTTTTTCAGTATTATGGGAGAAATTAGGGTATTTTTTTTAGATGATTGGAAATTTTCCGTCGTGTATTTAATTCAATGTATATTTAAAATTTTTTTTTCTCAGGCTGTGTTGTTGTTTTGTTATGAAACTTCTTAAAAATAGTCCAGAGAGTGAAATATTCATACGCAAAGTGTAATGATCATGTGATCAATGTCAGTTATTGTACCGTATTTGCCACATGTCTCAAACATGTTTATATAGTAAAGTTGCAAAGCAAATGTAAATATTGTACAATATACACGTTCATAAAATAATTCCTTAAAAATTAAATAACTCTTCAAGGCCAAATTAATCATTGTAAAACAAAGGAATCACAGACAACAGTAAGAATTTTGTTTCTTAATGAAGTAATATGATGACGCCCAGTAAATTGTAAAAGTGTCAAAGTTATTGTTTCTATCCTCGGGAGATGTTTTTTTTTTTGAGTCAGTTCATTTATATTGTTTTGTATTCATGCTTAAAACTGTTTTTTTTTATTCTGTAGCAATCCAATCGAAAAGTTTTGGAAATCCTGGATTTGGTGGCTAATGACTAATGATCATTTATCTCCGGAAGATCTTCAATATTTGTTCATACTGATGTCTTTTTGGACATCTTCAGATAAATGGACTCAATGTTCCGAGTGATGGTAGACGTTTTTTATCGCGTATATACGCGTGTTAAATTACATTATTAAACTTGTTAGTGTATGTACAATGGTTGAATAAAAATAGTTTTCAAAATCCTGTATTGTTTTGTAAAGGAAGAAAACACATATAGCATTGTATTGAGAACTAACTGGCCGATTGTTCCGGAAACTAATATGTAGATACAAGTTAAACGCCGACAAAGAGAGAATGAACTGTAATGTAATGTACGACCACTCAAGTAGACACATGTTAAACGCTGACAAAGACGGAATGAACTGTAATGATATCTCCGCTCAGTCAAGACTTTTTACTTATTTCAAGACAGCCTGATTCGAGATTGTCGAGGAAACCGAAGTATACAATAAAAACCACTGACTTTACGTCAACGAACTGACAAATTTTCTTTCACTAGGATTTGCCCTAGAAGGGAACCTGACATAGCGACATTCGATTATATTTATACCGAACGTTTGTAGGGCACCTGACATAATGACATTCAATTATATTATTACCGAACGTTAGACGGGCAGCTGACATAGTGACATATGATTATATTAACACCAAACGTTAGAAGGGCACCTGACATAGTGACATATGATTATATTAATACCGAACGTTAGACGGACACCTGACATACGATTTTATTTATACCGAACGTAAGAAGGGCACCAGACATAGTGACATTCGATTATATTATTACCGAACGTTAGTCGGGCACCTGACATAGTGACATGGTTATATTTACACCGAACGTTAGGATTGCATCTAATGTAGTGACAGATGATTATATTAATACCGAACTTTAGAAGGGCACCCGACATAGTGACATGTTGTATTCATCGATGTGGCAAGTTGATAAAGGTCACCTGTTAATAAAGGCAATATATTGGATCGGCATTATAGAAGGGATGACTGTAATTGTTGCTTTTCCTAACATCGGTAAATTATGTTATCAGTCGAAGGATAATAAATTACTTGGTGTTTCAGCAGGTGATATGGAGTGTCTTTTGGCGAGATATATTTTCTAAATCTGAGAGTCGCGAAAAAGTTGTTCTCGTGTAAAATCGCAATATTAACACAGAACATTTTATTAGTAAACAACATGGAGGCAAACACCGTCTTAATCTATCATTTAATGAAAATTCCGTTGAGATTATATTCTGCCAGTCCCATTTATGATAATAAAGATGACCGACAAAGATCCAGAGTTTCCTGGAGAACGGCATCATTTAAATGACAGGTCGAGACCAGACAGAAACACCGTACAACTTTGACATTATCGTATATGTACGTCATTATTTAAATGACGGATCGAGACCAGACAGACACACTTCACAACTTTGACATTATCGTATATATACGTCATTATTTAAATGACAGATCGAGACCAGACACACACCGTACAACATTATCGTATATGTACGTCATTATTTACATGACAGATTGAGACCAGACAGACACACCTCACAACTTTGACATTATCGTATATATACGTCATTATTTAAATGACAGATCGAGACCAGACAGACACACCGTACAACATTATCGTATATGTACGTCATTATTTAAATGACGGATCGAGACCAGACAGACAACCCTCACAACTTTAACATTGTCGTATATATACGTCATTATTTAAATGACAGATCGAGAACAGACACACACCGTACAACATTATCGTATATGTACGTCATTATTTAAATGACGGATCGAGACCAGACAGACACACCTCACAACTTTGACATTATCGTATATGTACGTCATTATTTAAATGACAGATCGAGAACAGACACACACCGTACAACATTATCGTATATGTACGTCATTATTTAAATGACAGATCGAGACCAGACAGACACACCTCTCAACTTTGACATTATCGTATATGTACGTCATTATTTAAATGACAGATTGAGACCAGACAGACACACCTCACAACTTTAACATTGTCGTATATATACGTCATTATTTAAATGACAGATCGAGAACAGACACACACCGTACAACATTATCGTATATGTACGTCATTATTTACATGACAGATTGAGACCAGACAGACACACCTCACAACTTTGACATTATCGTATAAATACGTCATTATTTACATGACAGATCGAGACCTAGACAGACACCGTACAACCTTGACATTATCTTATATGTACGTCATTATTTACATGACAGATTGAGACCAGACAGACACACCTCACAACTTTAACATTATCGTATATATACGTCATTATTTAAATGACAGATCGAGAACAGACACACACCGTACAACATTATCGTATATGTACGTCATTATTTAAATGACGGATCGAGACCAGACAGACACACCTCACAACTTTGACATTATCGTATATATACGTCATTATTTCAATGACAGATCGAGAACAGACACACACCGTACAACCTTGACATTATCTTATATGTACGTCATTATTTACATGACAGATTGAGACCAGACAGACACACTTCACAACTTTGACATTATCGTATATGTACATCATTATTTAAATGACGGATCGAGACCTAGACAGACACACCTCACAACTTTGACATTGTCGTGTATATACGTCATTATTTAAATGACAGATCGAGAACAGACACACACCGTACAACCTTGACATTATCGTATATGTACATCATTATTTAAATGACGGATCGAGACCAGACAGACACACCTCACAACTTTGACATTGTCGTATATATACGTCATTATTTAAATGACAGATCGAGACCAGATACACACCGTACAGCTTTGACATTATCGTATATATACGTCATTATTTAAATGACAGATCGAGACCAGATACACACCGTACAGCTTTGACATTATCGTATATGTACGTCATTATTTAAATGACAGATCGAGACCAGACGGACACACTTCACAACTTTGACATTATCGTATATATACGTCATTATTTACATGACAGATTGAGACCAGACAGACACACCTCTCAACTTTGACATTATCGTTTATGTACGTCATTATTTACTTGACAGATTGAGACCAGACAGACACACCGTACAACTTTGACATTATCGTATATGTACGTCATTATTTACATGACAGATTGAGACCAGACGGACACACTTGACAACTTTGACATTATCGTATATATATACGTCATTATTCAAATGACAGATCGAGACCAGACACACCTCACAACTTTGACATTATCATATATATACGTCATTATTTAAATGATAGATCGAGACCAGACAGACACACCGTACAACATTATCGTATATGTACGTCATTTTTACATGACAGATTGAGACCAGACAGACACACTTCACAACTTTGACATTATCGTATATGTACGTCATTATTTACATGACAGATTGAGACCTGACAGACACACTTTATAACTTTGACAATATCGTATATATATATACGTCATTATTTAAATGACGGATCGAGACCAGACAGACACACTTCACAACTTTGACATTATCGTATATGTACGTCATTATTTACATGACAGATTGAGACCAGACAGACACACCGTACAACTTTGACATTATCGTATATGTACGTCATTATTTAAATGACAGATCGAGACCAGACAGACACACCGTACAACTTTGACATTATCGTATATGTACGTCATTATTTACATGACAGATTGAGACCAGACAAACACACCTCTCAACTTTGACATTATCGTATATGTACGTCATTATTTACATGACAGATTGAGACCAGACAGACACACACTTTACAACTTTGACATTATCGTATATGTACGTCATAATTTACATGACAGATTGAGACCAGACAGACACACCGTACAACTTTGACATTATCGTATATGTACGTCATTATTTACATGACAGATTGAGACCAGACAAACACACCTCTCAACTTTGACATTATCGTATATGTACGTCATTATTTACATGACAGATTGAGACCAGACAGACACACACTTTACAACTTTGACATTATCGTATATGTACGTCATTATTTACATGACAGATTGAGACCAGACAGACACACCTCACAAATTTGACATTATCGTATATATACGTCATTATTTACATGACAGATTGAGACCAGACAGACACACCTCACAACTTTGACATTATCGTATATATACGTCATTATTTACATGACAGATTGAGACCAGACAGACACACCTCACAACTTTGACATTATCGTATATATACGTCATTATTTACATGACAGATTGAGACCAGACAGACACACCTCACAACTTTGACATTATCGTATATATACAGTCATTATTTACATGACAGATTGAGACCAGATAGACACACCGTACAACATTATCGTATATGTACGTCATTATTTAAATGACAGATTGAGACCAGACAGACACACCTCTCAACTTTGACATTATCATATTATGTACGTCATTATTTAAATGACGGATCGAGACCAGACAGACACACCTCACAACTTTAACATTGTCGTATATATACGTCATTATTTAAATGACGGATCGAGACCAGACAGACACACCGTACAACATTATCGTATATGTAAGTCATTATTTAAATGACAGATTGAGACCAGACAGACACACTTCACAACTTTGACATTATCGTATATATACGTCATTATTTAAATGACGGATCGAGACCAGACAGACACACCGTACAACATTATCGTATATGTACGTCATTATTTAAATGACAGATTGAGACCAGACAGACACACCTCACAACTTTAACATTGTCGTATATATACGTCATTATTTAAATGACAGATCGAGACCAGACAGACACACCGTACAACATTATCGTATATGTACGTCATTATTTAAATGACAGATCGAGACCAGACAGACACACCTCACAACTTTGACATTATCGTATATATACGTCATTATTTCAATGACAGATCGAGAACAGACACACACCGTACAACCTTGACATTATCTTATATGTACGTCATTATTTACATGACAGATTGAGACCAGACAGACACACTTCACAACTTTGACATTATCGTATATGTACATCATTATTTAAATGACGGATCGAGACCAGACAGACACACCTCACAACTTTGACATTGTCGTGTATATACGTCATTATTTAAATGACAGATCGAGAACAGACACACACCGTACAACCTTGACATTATCGTATATGTACATCATTATTTAAATGACGGATCGAGACCAGACAGACACACCTCACAACTTTGACATTGTCGTATATATACGTCATTATTTAAATGACAGATCGAGACCAGATACACACCGTACAGCTTTGACATTATCGTATATATACGTCATTATTTAAATGACAGATCGAGACCAGATACACACCGTACAGCTTTGACATTATCGTATATGTACGTCATTATTTAAATGACAGATCGAGACCAGACGGACACACTTCACAACTTTGACATTATCGTATATATACGTCATTATTTACATGACAGATTGAGACCAGACAGACACACCTCTCAACTTTGACATTATCGTTTATGTACGTCATTATTTACTTGACAGATTGAGACCAGACAGACACACCGTACAACTTTGACATTATCGTATATGTACGTCATTATTTACATGACAGATTGAGACCAGACGGACACACTTGACAACTTTGACATTATCGTATATATATACGTCATTATTCAAATGACAGATCGAGACCAGACACACCTCACAACTTTGACATTATCGTATATATACGTCATTATTTAAATGATAGATCGAGACCAGACAGACACACCGTACAACATTATCGTATATGTACGTCATTTTTACATGACAGATTGAGACCAGACAGACACACTTCACAACTTTGACATTATCGTATATGTACGTCATTATTTACATGACAGATTGAGACCTGACAGACACACTTTATAACTTTGACAATATCGTATATATATATACGTCATTATTTAAATGACGGATCGAGACCAGACAGACACACTTCACAACTTTGACATTATCGTATATGTACGTCATTATTTACATGACAGATTGAGACCAGACAGACACACCGTACAACTTTGACATTATCGTATATGTACGTCATTATTTAAATGACAGATCGAGACCAGACAGACACACCGTACAACTTTGACATTATCGTATATGTACGTCATTATTTACATGACAGATTGAGACCAGACAAACACACCTCTCAACTTTGACATTATCGTATATGTACGTCATTATTTACATGACAGATTGAGACCAGACAGACACACACTTTACAACTTTGACATTATCGTATATGTACGTCATAATTTACATGACAGATTGAGACCAGACAGACACACCGTACAACTTTGACATTATCGTATATGTACGTCATTATTTACATGACAGATTGAGACCAGACAAACACACCTCACAACTTTGACATTATCGTATATGTACGTCATTATTTACATGACAGATTGAGACCAGACAGACACACACTTTACAACTTTGACATTATCGTATATGTACGTCATTATTTACATGACAGATTGAGACCAGACAGACACACCTCACAAATTTGACATTATCGTATATATACGTCATTATTTACATGACAGATTGAGACCAGACAGACACACCTCACAACTTTGACATTATCGTATATATACGTCATTATTTACATGACAGATTGAGACCAGACAGACACACCTCACAACTTTGACATTATCGTATATATACGTCATTATTTACATGACAGATTGAGACCAGACAGACACACCTCACAACTTTGACATTATCGTATATATACGTCATTATTTACATGACAGATTGAGACCAGACAGACACACCGTACAACATTATCGTATATGTACGTCATTATTTAAATGACAGATTGAGACCAGACAGACACACCTCTCAACTTTGACATTATCGTATATATGTACGTCATTATTTAAATGACGGATCGAGACCAGACAGACACACCTCACAACTTTAACATTGTCGTATATATACGTCATTATTTAAATGACGGATCGAGACCAGACAGACACACCGTACAACATTATCGTATATGTACGTCATTATTTAAATGACAGATTGAGACCAGACAGACACACTTCACAACTTTGACATTATCGTATATATACGTCATTATTTAAATGACGGATCGAGACCAGACAGACACACCGTACAACATTATCGTATATGTACGTCATTATTTAAATGACAGATTGAGACCAGACAGACACACCTCACAACTTTAACATTGTCGTATATATACGTCATTATTTAAATGACAGATCGAGACCAGACAGACACACCGTACAACATTATCGTATATGTACGTCATTATTTAAATGACAGATCGAGACCAGACAGACACCGTACAACATTATCGTATATGTAATTAGCTCAATAAAGTACAGTTTCTGTCGCGAATACAAAACATAAATAAATCAGAATTCAAGTCTTAAGATCAACAATTCATTGTTTTATTAATTTAAATACAACAATTCCATCAGTTTTAATCTCAAGATAAAATAAAAAAAATGTTAAAAAATATAAAATCCTACTAAATCTAACTGATGAGCTGTGATGCTGCTTTCATGTTTCAGTCATGAATAAAAATGCAGCCAAAACTCAAAAATTCAGAGTGGTATAGCCTGACATGGCATCAAAGGTGGAGTGGATTTGAATGGCGTGACACTGCATCAAGTGGAGTGGATTGGTATAGCGATACATGGCATCAAGTGGAGTGGATTGGTATAGCGTGACATGGCATCAAAAGTTGAGTGGATTGGAACAGCGTGACACTGCATCAAATGGAGTGGATTGGTATAGCGTGACATGGCATCTAGTGGAGTGGATTTGTATAGCGTGACATGGCATCAAGTGGAGTGGATTGGTATAGCATGACATGGCATCAAGTGGAGTGTATTGGTATAGCCTGACATGGCATCAAGTGGAGTAGATTGGTATAGCGTGACATGGCATCAAGTGGAGTGGATTGGTATAGCCTGACATGGCATCAAGTGGAGTGTATTGGTATAGCCTGACATGGCATCAAGTGGAGTAGATTGGTATAGCGTGACATGGCATCAAGTGGAGTAGACTGGTATAGCGTGACATGGCATCAAGTGGAGTGGATTGGTATAGCCTGACATGGCATCAAGTGGAGTGTATTGGTATAGCCTGACATGGCATCAAGTGGAGTAGATTGGTATAGCGTGACATGGCATCAAGTAGAGTGGATTCATGCCCTTGTCAAGATTTTTTTTACTTTATAGAGACAGTTATAGGGGGGGGAGTGAAGGAAACTTGAGTACCCACAGAAAATCACCCTCTTTAAGCAAGTGAACTAATTGTTTGGGTAAGTATCTGCAAGAGTTGGATTTTAACCATGGTGCTAAGAGGCAAACAAGAAGTATAACATTATGTACATATATAGTAACATTATGTAAAATATTGTGCTGTGTTAATAATATTAGAAATCCAATTACTTTGTGAATCTTGAGCTAAAAAAAATACTTAAATATTGATATCTGGATCCATATATATATATATATATATATATATATATATATATATATATATATATATATATATATCCTACTTGGGTTGAAATATTTATATAGTCAAAAATATAAAATATATGTCAATTTTGTGACAATTTTAATGCATGTTAACAAAAATTCAACAAATCAGTAAAGTGAATCCATATTGTGTAAATTGTTTATACAAACAGACATGCAGCACCATAAAATAGGTCATACTTGTCAGTGACATGTAAAAAAAAAATGTACAGCTCTGCACTTGTTAGTGGCATATTACAAACCAATGTACAACACTGTTACAAAGGTCATACCTGTCAGTGACATATAACAAACCAATGTACAGCACCGTAAAGAAGGTCCAACTTGTCAGTGACATGGAACAAACCAATGTACAGCACCGTAACATAGGTCCAACTTGTCAGTGACATATAACAATGTACAGCACCGTAACATAGGTCCAACTTGTCAGTGACATATAACAAACCAATGTACAGCACCGTAACATAGGTCCAACTTGTCAGTGACATATAACAAACCAATGTACAGCACCGTAACATAGGTCCAACTTGTCAGTGACATATAACAAACCAATGTACAGCACCGTAACATAGGTCCAACTTGTCAGTGACATCGAACAAACCAATGTACAGCACCGTAACGAAGGTCCAACTTGTCAGTGACATATAACAAATCAATGTACATCACCGTAACATAGGTCCAACTTGTCAGTGACATGGAACAAACCAATGTACAGCACTGTAACATAGGTCAACTTGTCAGTGAAATATAACAAACCAATGTACAGCACTGTAACATAGGTCAACTTGTCAGTGAAATATAACAAACCAATGTACAGCACTGTAACATAGGTCAACTTGTCAATGACATATAACAAACCAATGTACATCACTGTAACATAGGTCAACTTGTCAATGACATATAACAAACCAATGTGTAAATCCTAATTTTATAACTAGCTATCTTTTATTAACTGAATCATCTTCCATTGTATCAGTTGTAGGTTTACTATATGGTTGTCCATTTTCAATATTACTGACACTCTTCTCACCTTCAGTGACTGGTTTTTTATCATTATTAGTCATAATTACATCTGAACAACTGACCATAGGTTTACTGCTCACTTCTCGTTTTGATGCTACATTTAAAATTTCAAAGATGTTGTGAATACGAATTATTCCCGCCTCTCCACCAGATGCTATCCATGTACAAGCATGATAATTTGGATTTACAACTGTCTGTAATACAAATATATAATAATAGAGAACTATGATGAATCAAAGTACTGAAAGTACTGAAAATCCACTGGAACTGACCATGCTTTAAACTGTGCAACACAAAAGCCAGGGAGCCATTTTATTGCATTTGAAGAAAAACATAAAACTTGAAAATCCCACATCAAAATCTTTTAATATAGTGAGCACATAGTGAAAAATGCATCCAAAAATATAGTGAAAATTGCAACCAGAAACAAGAGGTTCATGGGCCTTAACGGTCATCTGAGGAAATGTCCTAAATAGTTTGCAAAGTGCAATAGACAACATAGGAATTACAGAAACTTTCCACACAAGATTTCTCAAGTTTGGAACTGCCACAATACTTATACAGAAATATCTAGTCACATTTCATTTCTAAGTAACTTATATGCATGTAGTAACTAAATTACAATTAGTAATTTTTAAACCATTACTAGTAACCATTTCAGTATACTTATGCAGCTATGTCTTTGACCTTTAAACCTATGGCCTTGAACAATATATGAAACTGATAGTCATATAAATACCTATGTTATTCTAAAATACATGCCTATATAAAAAGCTTATAGTATTCAAGATAGTTGAGAATATCAGTCTGTTCATGCAGCTATGAACTTGACCTTTTAGCATATTTTTAAATATTAACCATTTTAGTATACTTATGCAGCTATTTCCTTGACCTTAACGCCTATGTCCTTGAACCATTCATTAAAGTGATCATCATATCATTACCTAAAATATTCTAATATACATGCCTATGCAAAATGTTAATAGTTTTCATGATAATTAATCAAAATCATTGTCATATCGATACCTACAGTATTCTTATATACATGTCTAAACAAAAAGTTAAAAATTTTCAAGAAAATTAATGATTTTAGTCTTCTTAAGCAACTATGGCCTTGACTTTAGAATATATGACCTTCAACCATATATCAAAATCATTTTCATAACAATGCCTACAATATTCTAATTCACATGCTGATACAAAAGGTTAATAGTTTTCAATAAACCATTTCAGTCTTCTTATGAAGTCATGACCTTGACCTTTGAACCTATGACTGAACCATATATCAAAAGGATCATCAAAATAATACCTTAAATATTCTCATACACATGCCTTTACAAAAACTTAATATTTTTCAAGATAACAATTTAAGTCTTCTTTTGCAGCTATGACCTTGAACTTAAAGCATATGACCTCGAATCATATATCAAATAGTTGTCATATCAATGTCTACTATATTCTAATATAAATGCCTATATAAAAGTTATCAGTTTTCAGGATAATTAACATTTCAGTCTTCTTTTGAAAAAGTGACCTTGATCTTTAATTTTATGAACTTGAGTCATATATCGAAATGATCAATGTACCAAATACTACAATATTCAAATATACATGCCTATACAAGAAGTTAATAGTATTAAAGATATATTGGCAATATATAATTTGTAACAATTTCCCCAATAAGTGCCTTGCAATTTCCCAATTTTTTAGCCTCATGGCTACCATTTGTGTAAATCTGAAACAAGATGACCTGAAATATTATAACTAAGGTGTATCTCTTGTACATTCAAAGGGGATGATTTTTTTCAATGTTTTTCACTATTACCACCTTTATGGGGCTCAAAGGGGGCATAACATCTTCATTTGTGCAAGTCTGAAAGGCCTACACCCAGGCATGATGGTAAATATATAACAAAAATACCTGATAAATTTAGATCTGCCATGTGTTCACATTTCATTCCTCATTGTATATACTTACGTATAAGGGTTTGATTTTTTTAACATTATAAAATTTCACTGTGGGTTACGTTATTTTTCCATCTTGTTTATGATATTTCAATTGTCAATAATTACACATTTTGCTGATTTCTGGAATTCTCGTAACATACAGGAATTCTTACAGTATTTCTAATATCCAATGAAATTATTTGAAACTGACAGGTCCAATTCCGCTTGTTGGTAAATATTGTTACATGAAATGCGGCACTGGGTCTATCAATGTAGTACGTTATAGTTATGATTTAACCAAATCGGAATACTGTAATTAATGTTGAACAATTTTTTTTTGGTCGATATGACATGAAATTCTTCATGTTTAAAACACCAGGCAACAAGTACTTGCGGTTCTTACAATATTTTCACACCTACAGTTGAACGAAATAATCCAGGAATTTCATATCCTAACCTGCATGATTATTTCAGCAATATAGTGTTTGAATGGACAAAGTGGCACCTACTGAGCAATAACGATAACTCCAATGAGAATACATACCTTGTAAAACAACAAAGTGATGACTTAAAACCTGAAGGCTTCTTAAAGCCAGTGCATTAACGATCTAAAAAATTTTAAGCCCAAACACAACCATTCTAAATGATAATAATGTAGAGCTACTGTATACGTAGAAATATTCACTGGTATAAACTTTCGCGGTTTTGGTATGGAGTGCATTTTCGCTGGTATAAACGTTCGCGGTCACATGGTGCTTTAACAATAGCATCTGACAAGGATATAAAATTTCATGGTGGATTTATTTTTGCTGTTGATAAGCAACTGCGAAAATAGCAAACATTAATACACAGCAAATATTTTTACGTATCGGATCATAATACTCAATTCATATGCAAACAGAAAAATTTCTTTCTCCATGTTTTATTTCTGAACCTAAATATAGCTCTTAATATAATTTTTAGTGTAAATTGGTAAAAATGTCATGTTAAACAAACTTTATATGATCAATTTTTACAAAAATAGTACATGTACAATGATTTACAAAACTCCCCACTATTCATTAATTATAGGTTATACAAGAGTACTTAAGATATAGAGCCATACTTGTTACATTTAACATGTTAAAATGCAAAACTGTTTGTAGATATAGACTGAAAATGTAAAACTTCCTATTAATGTTGGCAAGATATAATAATGTTCCTAGAAATGAAAGAAAATGTTTTCTATGCAATTCAGAGGAAATAGGTGACGAGTTTCATTATATTTTTAATTGTACTGCATATGAAAGACAATTATTCATTCCGAAAGATCTCAGGGTACCAAACATTTTTTCCTTTCAAAAACTATTTAATCTCAGATACTTTGTTACTGTCAAGACTTTCTAAATTTATATCTGTAAATGTAAATAGGATCACTCCTCCAGGTATGTAAACTGTCCACTACTATATGTTATTTATGTACGATTTGTATACAAATATTGTCTCTAAACATTACTAGTATTGTAAATATGTTTATGAGATTATTAAAGAATTTTGAAATTTTGAAATTCAAAACAAAGTGCCCATGGGCATTAATGCTCACCTGAGCACCTGTTCAAAATCATTTCAAAAGTACTATTATAGACAATAATTTAATTACAAAAACTTTCCAAATTTTCTAAAGTTTAGAACTGCCACAATACTTGATCAGAAATATCCAGTCACATTTCGTTTACAAATTGCTTATATGCATGCAGTAACTATTGCCAATACAAAACAATTAATATTTTTAGGATTTTGTATGACTTTGAACTATATACCAAATTATCATCATTTCAATACCTACAGTATTCTCATACACTTGTCTATATAATATTTAACAGTTTTCAAAATAATTCCAGTCTTCTTATGCAGCTATGATTTTGACCTTTGAACCTATGACCTTGAACCATATATCAAAATGATCCTCAAATTAATACCTACAGTATTTTAATGCTAGTATACATGCCTATACAAATCGTTACCCTATATAATGTTGTTGTTTCCAAATTTACCCTATATAATGCTCTTTTTTTTTAATCATACTTACCCTATATAATGCTCTTTTGTACCATACTTTCCCTATATAATGGTCTTTTTACCATACTTACCCTATATAATGCTGTTATTACCATACTTACCCTATATAATGCTGTTAATGGATAAACATGTACTTTGTCTTCTTCTTCAATAACTTTACAGTTGTTTTCCTGAATATATATATATATATTATATAAATGTATGATTGTTTGAATTAATAATGAAGAATGAATATGAGTATGAAATGAGATTACCTCAAGTAAGAATATTCACCAACTGAAAAGTCTAAAACAGTCCTGTACTGTAAATAGCTCACTACATATAACATGTTAACTGTATACACAGGAAAGGAGTAAAAATATTCCTTCTAGTGATTGGTTCTCCAACTACAAAGGAGCGAGTGTCTAATTTTGACAAACAGACAGATGGACAAACAAACAAAAAAAATTACTTAAAAGAGACTCAAGTATGGTTCTTATTAAGAATTTCATTAAAGGATGTCTACTCACCATGTAGTCTTTATATTCTAAATAAAAATTATCAACACATTCTTGGTAAGTTTTTGGTATTTTGTCATCTGTCAAGTCATTATTACCATGGTTACCATTATTTTCTTTTTTGTCCTTGGTTTTACTTTTCTTTGCAGGTGTTTTCTTATCTTCTTGCTTTTGTATTTTACCTTTCTCTGATGCTGTGTGTGATGTTTTATCCTCTTTTTCATTATCACTCAATGTTTTTGAACTGCTTTCAGTACTCTGTTTATCACCAGTCCCTGATGCTTTTGATGAATTATTCTCCAATGTTTCATTTACTTTCACTGTTTTTGAATTACTTTTAACATGTGAATTTAAAATAATACTGTTTCCTTCTTTTGTATTTTTAAAATTATTTTCAGCACCATTACTAACACGGTTCTCACTGTACGTGTCAATATTTGTGTTCTGCCTGGTTCTAGTTTCCAGCTCTTTGGAACTGGTTTTATGTCCAATACTGGTGATATAATCAACACAGGTACCCTGTTCATTACTGGTTCCCTCTCTTAAACTAGTACCAAGATCCTGTGTATTATGCTCACTACCACGTTTTGTTTTACAACTGTAAGACTGTGTGTTTAACTGAGCAGAACTTATAACTGTTTCTACAGAACTGTCTAGGTTTTTTCCCAATGATACAGAAATTTCAAAATTTTTCAAATTTACAGAGTCTGATTCAGTCACATTTTTATTATTATTGCTGTTTTCCAAATTTGTTGGAACTGGTGAAGAAATTACTTTATTCAATTTTTTAGCATTTATATAACTGCATTTCTTCTGACCATTGTTCATTTCAGTTGAAATTTTCACACAATTGTCACTCTTCATTTCTTTAAGATTTAAATTTTGTAAATACATTTGTTTCTTTTGTGTCAAATTATCACAATCTTTTGAATTTTTCTGGACAGTATTTGAAAAGTTATCTGATTTAGTATTGACAGATTCCATACTCAATTCAGGGTTATTTTCCTTCTTTGATTTTTCTTTTTCAATAACAAAATTTTGTCCAATGGAATCATCTGTTAGACTGTCACTATCATTTCTTTCCT
This sequence comes from Tegillarca granosa, assembly GCA_029721355.1. Taxonomy (NCBI): domain Eukaryota; kingdom Metazoa; phylum Mollusca; class Bivalvia; order Arcoida; family Arcidae; genus Tegillarca; species Tegillarca granosa. The sequence continues at coordinate 18,551 of JARBDR010000016.1, forward strand.
TGATTTCGATAGGTTCCTCTAACTGTAAAATCAGATTACTTGTTGTATTTTCTTTAGAGTTCTCTTTATCTGTATCTTTGTTTTGGTTTGCTGGTATAAGTTTTAATTCTGTATCATAGACAATCTACAAAAATCACATGTTTCACTAAGTTAGCCAATTATCAAGGTTTTCAGTTTGCTTTTGGAAATGTATTTGTGTTTGATTTAAAGGGACAAAAAATTGTCATATCCATCTTAAGAATGACAGAATATATTCAAAGAAAGGTTTATTTCAGAATAAGATATGCATGTAATTATAAAAAACAATTACAAGTAGTTTATTCAAATAAGAGAAAATTTTTATGTAAGTGGTTTACTTAGGAAAGACAGAAAAGGAGATATATTTATTACCAATCTCAACTTCTTGACTTTTCCAATATATTCTCTGTAAGGATCTCTCATCATTACACCAAGTAGTCTCCCTTTATTATCAGCACTGAAAAGCATCTTCACCCAATCAGAACAGGTACAGGACTATATGTAAATGTTAAAAAATTAAATAAACATGGTATGCAAAACAAAATACAAAGAAAGAATGTAAAAATATTAATTAATAAAAACAAAATCACCATGGAATATGAATACTTTTCAATGTTTCCCTTACATAACTATATACAGTTACAACTTTTCTGTCATAATGGAACAGAGTCATATAGATGGTGCTGTTACCATACTTTATTGTCATAATGGAACAATGTCATATAGATGGCACTATTATCATACTTTAATGTCATAATGGATCAATGTCATATAGATGTAGCTGTTATCATACTTTATTGTCATAATAAAACAGTATCATATAGATGTAGCTGTTATCATACTTTATTGTCATAATGGAAAAGTGTCATGTAGATGGCACTGTTATCATACTTTAATGTCATAATGGATCAATGTCATATAGATGTAGCTGTTATCATACTTTATTGTCATAATGGATCAATGTCATATAGATGGCACTGTTATCATACTTTATTGTTATAATGGATCAATGTCATAAAGATGGCAGTTATCATACTTTATTGTCATAATGGATTAATGTTATATAGATGTAGCTGTTATCATACTTTATTGTCATAATGGAACAGTGTCATATAGATGTAGCTGTTATCATACTTTATTGTCATAATGGATCAATGTCATATAGATGGCACTGTTATCATACTTTATTGTTATAATGGATCAATGTCATAAAGATGGCAGTTATCATACTTTATTGTCATAATGGATTAATGTTATATAGATGTAGCTGTTATCATACTTTATTGTCATAGTGGAACAGTGTCATATAGATGGTGCTGTTATCATATTTTATTGTCATAATGGATCAATGTCATAAAGATGACACTGTTATCAAACTTTATTGTTATAATTTAACAATGTCATATAGATGGCACTGTTATCATACTTTATTGTCATAATTGATAAATGTCATATAGATGTAGCTGTTATCCATATTAGGCATAATGGATCAATGTCATATAGATGTAGCTGTTATCATACTTTAATGTCATAATGGATCAATATCATATAGATGAAGCTGCTATCATACTTTAATGTCATAATGGATCAATGTCATATAGATTGCACTGTTATCATACTTTATTGTCATAATGGAACAGTGTCACATAGATGTACTGCACTGTTATCATACGTTTTTGTCATAATGTAACAATGTCACATAGATGGCACTGTTACCATATTATATTGTTACAAGAGGCCCAAAAGGGCCTGTATCGCTCAACTGGCACTTTATTTGAATGTGAATTTCAGACAGCCATGCCACTAGCTATTGCCAGTTGAGCTAAAATGTTTCAGAAAAAATGATATGTTTGTGAAATGGCTATAAATCTACTGTCTAAATACCAAATTTGAACCAAATTGTATGATATATAAATGTGTATTGGCCATTCATTACTTTTTGCTATTTATAATAACGGCGGCCATTTTGGATGCCACAGTTTGGGCAACTTTAATCTGCAACACCTAGGGACCTTGCACACCAATTAGGTTCAAATAGGTCTAGTAGATTTTGAGAAGATTTTTAAAGAATTGGCTAAATATAGCACCTTATTTGAATATTCTGCTAATAGCGACCCAATAAAAATTGTTTCTGAAAAACCCGTTATATATGTTAAATGGCTAGGCATCATCTTTTATATACCAAATTTGAACTAAATAGGTTGATAAATAAATGTGTATCAGCCATTTATCACTTTTTGTTATTTATAGTAATGGCGGCCATCTTGGATGCCACAGGAAGTTGATTTGTGCAAACTTTAATCTGCATCAACTAGGGACCTTACACACCAAATTAGGTTCAAATAGGTCCAGTAGTTTCTGAGGAGAAGATATTCAAAGAATTGGCTAAATATAGCACCTTAATTGAATATTCTGCTAATTGCGACCCAATAAAAAATGTTTCTGAAAAAACCCGTTACATATGTTAAATGGCTTTGCATCTACTTTCTATATACCAAATTTGAACTAAATAGGTTGATAAATAAACGTGTATCAGCTATTTATCACTTTTTGCTATTTATAGTAATGGCGGCCATCTTGGATGCCGCAGGAAGTTGATTTGTGCAAACTTTAATCTGCATCAACTAGGGACCTTACACACCAAATTAGGTTCAAATAGGTCCAGTAGTTTCTGAGGAGAAGATTTTCAAAGAATTGGCTTAATATAGCACCTTATTTGAATATTCTGCTAAAAGCAACCCAATAAAAAATGTTTCTAAAAAACCCGTTATTTATGTTAAATGGCTATGCATCTAGTCTCTATATACCAAATTTGAACTAAATAGGTTGATAAATAAACGTGTATCAGCTATTTATCACTTTTTGCTATTTATAGTAATGGCGGCCATCTTGGATGCCGCAGGAAGTTGATTTGTGCAAACTTTAATCTGCATCAACTAGGGACCTTACACACCAAATTAGGTTCAAATAGGTCCAGTAGTTTCTGAGGAGAAGATTTTCAAAGAATTGGCTTAATATAGCACCTTATTTGAATATTCTGCTAAAAGCAACCCAATAAAAAATGTTTCTAAAAAACCCGTTATTTATGTTAAATGGCTATGCATCTAGTCTCTATATACCAAATTTGAACTAAATCGGTTGATAAATAAACGTGTATCAGCCATTTATCACTTTTTGCTATTTATAGTAACGGCGGCCATCTTGGATGCCACAGGAAGTTGATTTTGTGCAAACTTTAATCTGCATCAACTAGGGACCTTACACACCAAATTTGGTTAAAATTGGTTCAGTAGTTTCTGAGGAGAAGATTAAAGTTTACGCACGGACACACGCACACACGCACGCTTCGCCATGCCATAAGCTCAGCTGGCTATTGCCAGTTGAGCTTATAATGGATCAATGTCATATAGATGACACTGTGACCATACTATTTTGTCATAATGGATCAATGTCACATAGATGGCACTGTTACCATACTATATTGTCATAATGGATCAATGTCATATAGATGACACTGTGACCATACTATATTGTCATAATGGATCAATGTCATATATATGACACTGTTACCATACTATACTGCCATAATAGATCAATGTCATATAGATGACACTGTTACCATACTATACTGTCATAATGGATTAATGTCATATAGATGACACTGTGACCATACTATATTGTCATAATGGATCAATGTCATATAGATGACACTGTTACCATAATATACTGTCATAATGGATCAATGTCATATAGATGACACTGTAACCATACTTTATATTCATAATGGATCAATGTCATACAGAAGGAGGTTCTATGTGTCAATAACTTTACCATTGTTAAGATCCACTATATCTGCATAATGTTGCAAAGAAGAAGATATTAAACAAAGATGGATGGCAAGACCAAACTTGCTACTGATTTTTAAATGATCAAATTATATTTTTTTTAAAACATGTTATGATAAAAACTAACCCAGTTACAAGCATTGGAATTAGAAACTCCCTGACCAACACGTCGAACATCTTCCTTCTTTAGTAATCCAAAGGTATTACATCTTACGTAGCAATGATTGTGACTGAAATATATACGACATAATGATTACAAGATGATCCTCAAAAAATTTATAGCTAACATTTTTATTTATTTATAATAAGAAACTACTACTACTTTTACCTGTTTCTGATACCTAAGCATTACAGACAGGAGTTATATGGCATGTGTACACTGAAATACACACATGTAATACATTGTCTGTTACACCTGAATTATCATTACTGTTTGATTGAACAATTAAGATTCATTCTTTTGATAAATGATAAACATCAGGCTTATAATCGACAATATACAGGTATGTTCCACTGTATGAAAATCACCAAAAGCAAATTCTCACCATCCTTAGCATCATCATCATCATCATCATCATCATCATAAAGAAGATTCAATATCATCCACAACATAAATTCAACATCATCACCTGCACACATGTAGATTATCACCACCAGCATACATGTAGACCATCATCATCACCAGCATACATGTAGATTATCATCGTCACCAGCATACATGAAGATTATCAACATCATCATCATCACCAGCATACATGTAGATTATCATCATCACCACCAGCATACAGGTAGATCATCATCATCACCAGCATACATGTAGATTATCATAATCGCCACCAGCATACATGTAGATCATCATCATCACCAGCATACATGTAGATCATCATCATCACCAGCATACATGTAGATCATCATCATCACCAGCATACATGTAGACCATCATCATCACCAGCATACATGTAGACCATAATCATCACCAGCATACATGTAGACCATCATCACCACCAGCATACATGTAGATCATCATCACCACCAGCATACATGTAGATCATCATCACCACCAGCATACATGTAGACCATCATCACCACCAGCATACATGTAGACCATCATCACCACCAGCATACATGTAGATCATCATCACCACCAGCATACATGTAGACCATCATCACCACCAGCATACATGTAGACCATCATCACCACCAGCATACATGTAGACCATCATCACCACCAGCATACATGTAGATCATCATCACCACCAGCATACATGTAGATCATCATCACCACCAGCATACAAGCAGATCATCATCATCATCATCATCATCATCAGTAGCAGCTATCACTTGTGTACATTTGTCAATTGTTAACTGGCAATGCAGTCACAAAGACCAAACATTCAGGCTTTTGTTAATTAATCAGTAAATACCTGTGTTCAGGTTTCTATTTATTTTGATTCATCATCCATAACACTCTGAAGAAAATATAAATTTTCAACTTTCTTAAAAACTCAAATGGAAAAATTTTAGATTGCACGTAGGACAGACGAATGAATGGAACTCATTTCTATATCCCCCTCCAACTTCATTAGGGCTGGTGATAATAACATGATTGTATTATATGAATATAATATATAATATGTAATAATAATATAATATGTAAATGTAATAATTTAGAAAAACTCTGTATATTTCAAAATTTGCCTAAGGGAGACAACTCATAAATTTGTGATAAACTATACATACCAATATCCGTCATCAGTACAGGTATAAACACCCATTGTATGAAGTGTCCATGTCAACTTGTTTGTGGCTTGTGATTTTTCTGCCACAATTGGGTACTGTGAATCCTGAAGACTCCAAACTTTCATTTCCTGACCACATCCTCCTGTAGAAAAGTGGTTTGCACTATGAATTGACCAATCACAACAGGTTATTGCCTTTGCATCCCCGATGAAAGTTTTAAAGGGTAAAATAGTTATTCCTGTTGGACCAGATGATTTTAGCAGTGATGATGTTGTACAAAGATTCCAAACTCTAACAGTTCCTGTAAAAAGTGATATAAAATACATAAAGATCACAAGCCATACCATCTATCATGATGACAAAATATCATTAAGCAGTGATATAATTTTTTTGTAAGTACAATCTCCATAACCCCCTACCATATGATTCTTGTAAGTACCATCTCCATAGCCAAAACCATATTATGTTTTGTAAGAACCATGATTTTTATATGTACCATCTCCATAACCCACATTCATGATTTTTTATACGTACCATCTCCATAACCCCAATCCATATGATTTTTTTGCATGTACCATCTCCATAACCCCAAACCATATGTTTTTTTATGTAACATTTTCATAACCCCCATCTATATGTTTTTTTGTTCATACCATCTCCATAACCCCCAACCATATGATTTGTTGCATGTACCATTTTCATAACCCCCAACCATATGATTTTTGTTCGTACCATATCCATAACCCCCAACCATATGGTTTTTGTACATACTCTCTCCATAACCCCCAAATATATGGTTTTTGTACGTACTATCTCCATAAACCCCATCCATATGGTTTTTGTACGTACCATCTCCATAACCCCCAACCAAATGGTTTTTGTACGTACCATCTCCATAACCCCCAACCATATGGTTTTTGTATGTACCATCTCCATAACCCCCAACCATATGGTTTTTGTACGTACCATCTCCATAACCCCCTACCATATGGTTTTTGTACGTACCATCTCCATAACCCCCAACCAAATGGTTTTTGTACGTACCATCTCCATAACCCCCTACCATATGGTTTTTGTACGTACCATCTCCATAACCCCCAACCATATGGTTTCTGTACGTACCGTCTCCATAACCTCCTACTACATACTGATGATTATTCTGTATCTGCCAAGCCATACTAAAACATGGTGACCAAGAATCTATAAATACATGTAATGAAAAAGTTTATAAATTTATATATTTTTATGATCAGGTATACTATTTAATTAAGAGTTAATATGTAGGAGTTCATGCAGCTATATTTGCTAATAATCAATTTGCCAATAATCAGTTTGCCAATAATCAATTTGCTTGGGCAAACCACATATTAATGAAATGATCAATGCAGCAATGCAAACAGGAAGCACAAATAAATGGATTTTAAACCCCATGTATTGATACCCATACCCCCTAGTGAAATTTTATAGCATAAATGTGATTGATGTAAGTCCCCATATTAATGTAAAATTGGGATCTACACCATTTAAAAGCTGGAAATTTTTACCTCCATCTCTGTCATGCCAATAATCCCTGGGGAAAATTACAGAGCATAAAAAAGATGTAACATCTAAAACAAATGTGTAGGGTTTAGGGATAGTGAATCTTGATCATTTGAAAGGAACATCTTAAAGTGGTGCATTTGAAAGGAACATTTTAAAGTGGTGAAATTGCACCTTGTCCACACATGGGACAGGCCAAAGAACAAACTAAGGTCTGGGGCATGTCTCTGAATAAGGTGAACACATGTACCAAATTTATAATAACACAACCCAGTTTCACAAGTAAGATTTTCCTCAACTTATATATAGCAAATTTAAAATCTAACTAATTTTGTAAATTGTTAAGATACATAGGAATTTATTGTGTTATTGTGAAGATCACTTTTAGATGAACTGCCAAATTTTGAGAGGTGTAAGTTAAGGAAAATCTTAGTAAAGGAATAATTGTGAAATTAGGATCAGCTGAAGCTTGTTGTAAATTCCTTTATAAGCTCCAAATCAGTCCCTCCCTTGAGCCAACTATGCAATTTCATTTTTAATTTTGAAATGAAATATTTTGGAACCTGTCAACTTTTCAAGGATTCATACTGCCAAATTTAAAATTATTTATAATAATAAAGAGAAGGACAAAAAATTTTGTCACTCCATGTATGAATACATATAAAATGCAATACACAACCCGGAACTACATTATCGTAGGTAAACAAACATGACTGTCAAGTCACATTTGTTTACATTCGAGACAAGACTGAAAAACACATTTACAAGATATTACAAAGTAAAATCAAAGAAATTAATAAAATAATATTTTGATAATTTATTCACATGCTGTGTTTGTTGATTTGAAAAACTGAAAATCATCTACACATGCTTTTAATCAATTAACAAGGGATACAATAGGAACTATTCAAAAGTACAATACATGGTTTAAGTACTACACAACTCATTGCTAACCTTAAAACGATAATTTTCTAAACTTTGAGAGATATTTGCACCACAAGAGGCATAAAGAATAAGTATACTTCTTACTGCTTTGCTGTCTACATTTGAATGATACCGAGTATGAAGCTTGGCACATTCTTTTAGAGTGAATCTCAACCTAACAATGTTGACATTCCAGAAACAATCTCTCTGTAAATCCCTGTCTACTCACATATCACAGATTCGAAACCCTAAGGCTTGGCCATTGAAAATGATCCCTCTGCTACAGTTCCCCCCTTCCCGTTTCAGATTCACAAATTTCATTTCCGACATTTAGCCAGCAATCTTTTACTCCTAACTTTTTGCAAATTGACATGGGGCCACACAGGTTCACCTGATTTTTGACTGAAATATAGTCCACAAATAACAACACATTTATCTGTGATATTCAATTTTTATATTATATTATTTATATCCAATATTCTAACAAATTCATTATTTTAATGAAAAATCAAGAAAATACCATCAAAATACCTGATAACACTAAAATTTTTTTTAACCAAAACTCCCCTTTGTTACCCCACATTAAAAATATTGTGGATTAATAATGTGTCATGTTGGTCTTAAATTCAGCTGTTGTGTCTACTGGACTCCCCCAATGTGCATGTGTTATAGACAGGAATTTTTTTCTTAAAATAAATGAATAATTTTATATAAAAATTTTAAACAAAAATATAATGCGCTTTATTCCGTTTGCTGGCAAAGTTGTTGCCTTCATATTGACAATGAACAACATTTTAAAACAGTTCAATTGTTAAATAATAATAACAATAATAATAATACAATTAGAAAACAAACTTCTGGTTAAAATATCATAATTGTTGTAAAGACACCAAGCCTGCTTTACTTACGACATATAAATTATACCAATGTTAAAGAAATATTACCTTTAGCTGTGCTTGGTGTCAGATTAACTACAGGACGAGGTTTATACATCCTGACTTTAGATTTACTACCTTCAGGGACATCATTATCTTCTTCTTGATTCAGAGAACTGGCATGTGGTATACTGTTTAATAAAAACATGGATTTAATTAGAAAAATCTGATGAAAAAAATGTTTGATGGATCTGAACCGTAGATGATAATGTTACATAGTAGCACATAATATTATCACAGAAAATGTACGGAAAGCATTATAGCATAATACAAACAGCAACATAACATTTACCATCTATATTGACAAGCATATAATAAATGTATTCTATATTTCATTTCAATCTATATATTTGTAAATGCAGATGTTTTCTGCCTATTTTTCTTATTTTCATTTGCCTTATTTAATTATACACTGCCTTTTATAACTTACAGAGTGGCCCATTTACAGCCAGGTGTTACAAAGTGACCCATTTACAACCAGGTGTTACACAGTGACCCATTTACAACCAGGTGTTACAGAGTGGCCCATTTACAACCAGGTGTAACACAGTGACCCATTTACAACCAGGTGTTACAAAGTGACCCATTTACAACCAGGTGTTACAGAGTGGCCCATTTACAACCAGGTGTTACAAAGTGACCCATTTACAACCAGGTGTTACAGAGTGGCCCATTTACAACCAGGTGTAACATAGTGACCCATTTACAACCAAGTGTTACACAGTTGCCCATTTACAACCAGGTGTAACACGGTGGCCCATTTACAACCAAGTGTTACACAGTAGCCCATTTACAACCAGGTGTTACACAATGGCTCATTTACAACCAGCTGTTACAAAGTGGCCCATTTACAAACAGGTGTTACACAGTGACCCATTTTCAACCAGGTGCTACACAGTGGCCAATTTACAACCAGCTGTTACAAAGTGGCCAATTAACAACCAAGTGCTACGCAAAAGACGATTTACAACCAGGTGCTACACAGTGACCCATTTACAACCAGCTGATACACAGTGGCCCATTTACAACCAGCTGTTACACAATGGCCCATTTACAACCAGGTGTTACATTGTGGGCCATTTACAACCAGGTGCTACACAGTGACCCATTTACAACCAGGTGTTACATTGTGGGCCATTTACAACCAGCTGATACACAGTGGCCCATTTACAACCAGGTGTAACACAGTGGCCCATTTACAACCAGGTGTTACACAGTAGCCCTTTTACAACCAGCTGTTACAAAGTGGCCCATTTACAAACAGGTGTTACACAGTGACCCATTTTCAACCAGGTGCTACACAGTGGCCAATTTACAACCAGCTGTTACAAAGTGGCCAATTAACAACCAAGTGCTACGCAAAAGACGATTTACAACCAGGTGTTACACAGTAGCCCTTTTACAACCAGCTGTTACACAGTGGCCCATTTACAACCGGGTGTTACAGAGTGGCCCATTTACAACCAGGTGTTACACAGTGGCCAATTTTCAACCAGGTGCTACACAGTGGCCCATTTACAACCAGTTGTTACACAGTAGCCCATTTACAACCAGCTGATACACAGTGGCCCATTTACAACCAGGTGTTACACAGTGGCCCATTTACAACCAGGTGTTACACAGTAGCCCATTTACAACCAGGTGTTACACAGTGGCCCCTTTAACAACCAGGTGTTACACAGTAGCCCATTTCCAATCAGATGTTACACTGTAGCCCATTTACAACCAGGTGTTACACAGTGGCCCATTTACAACCAGGCGTTACACAGTAGCCCATTTACAACCAGGTGTTACACAGTGGCCCATTTACAACCAGTTGTTACACAGTAGCCCATTTCCAATCAGGTGTTACACAGTAGCCCATTTACAACCAGGTGTTACACAGTAGCCTATTTACAACCAGGTGTTACATTTTGGGCCATTTACAACCAGGTGCTACAAAACTTCTTATTTTGAACTGCTGCTTATTAAAAATTCTAATTAAAATATTTTATTAAATAGTGTTGTTCATATAAAACATTTTATAATAATCTTTACTTTATACTACAGTTGAATGTAGTGCTAGGGGGCACTAGTCACATGTGATGAAGGAAATGAAATGAATTAAATTATAAACTCAGGTTCTAATTAATTTTTAATTTTGTTTATAATAATAAGATTGAAAACTCACCTGTAAATATGTATAATACCATCAGAACATGCTAATCCTAATATCCCTGCACGAGGCAAATCCTCTACGAACTAAAAATAACATAAAAAGTAAATAAGGACAAATCTATCTAGTAAGTACCTGCTTGCTGTAAGTAAATAAATACCACTGACAAATCTATCTAGTAAGTACCTGCTTTCTGTAAGTAAATAAATACCACTGACAAATCTATCTAGTAAGTACCTGCTTGCTGTAAGTAAATAAATACCACTGACAAATCTATCTAGTAAGTACCTGCTTGCTGTAAGTAAATAAATACCACTGACAAATCTATCTAGTAAGTACCTGCTTGCTGTAAGTAAATAAATACCACTGACAAATCTATCTAGTAAGTACCTGCTTGCTGTAAGTAAATAAATACCACTGACAAATCTATCTAGTAAGTACCTGCTTGCTGTAAGTAAATAAATACCACTGACAAATCTATCTAGTAAGTACCTGCTTGCTGTAAGTAAATAAATACCACTGACAAATCTATCTAGTAAGTACCTGCTTGCTGTAAGTAAATAAATACCACTGAAAAATCTATCTAGTAAGTACCTGCTTGCTGTAAGTAAATAAATACCACTGACAAATCTATCTAGTAAGTACCTGCTTGCTGTAAGTAAATAAATACCACTGACAAATCTATCTGAAGTACCTGCTTGCTGTAAGTAAATAAATACCACTGACAAATCTATCTAGTAAGTACCTGCTTGCTGTAAGTAAATAAATACCACTGACAAATCTATCTAGTAAGTACCTGCTTGCTTTAAGTAAATAAATACCACTGACAAATCTATCTGAAGTACCTGCTTGATGTAAGTAAATAAGAACTGCTGACAAATCTATCTGAAGTACCTGCTTGCTGTAAGTAAATAAGAACTGCTGACAAATCTATCTAGTAAGTACCTGCTTGCTGTAAGTAAATAAATACCACTGACAAATCTATCTGCAGTACCTGCTTGCTGTAAGTAAATAAATACCACTGACAAATCTATCTAGTAAGTACCTGCTTGCTGTAAGTAAATAAATACCACTGACAAATCTATCTAGTAAGTACCTGCTTGCTGTAAGTAAATAAATACCACTGACAAATCTATCTAGTAAGTACCTGCTTGCTGTAAGTAAATAAATACCACTGACAAATCTATCCGCAGTACCTGCTTGCCGTAAGTAAATAAATACCACTGACAAATCTATCTAGTAAGTACCTGCTTGCTGTAAGTAAATAAATACCACTGACAAATCTATCTAGTAAGTACCTGCTTGCTGTAAGTAAATATCTTCATTTTGAGCAACAAATTTTTTTTAAAGCTTCCCTTTGAATTTAAGGGCCTCAATGGCATTCTACTTTACACATTGTCTCTCTTACCAAGTAGGTTTGATTCCCACTCAGATAGATCCCAGTGAGAATGTTAACAAGTTTGCTTGCTAAAGTTCAGCGGTTTTCTCTGGACACTTCTAGTTTCTCCACCATCTCAGAACTAACAGCCTTGTTATGTATGAAAGAATCTTGACTTTGTGTAAAAACACCATTACTATACTCCAGTCTTAAACCTAAAACAATGAAACATCAGAAAACATGAAATTAAAATTATTGTTAAGTCTAAAAAACTTCAATTCACCTATATGTAAGTCTCCAAAGATGGCACCACTTACACTTCACAGTGCCATGTACTATACAGAACATACCTCAGGATTAAGATCTGGTTTCTGCCAACAGCTGGAGGGACACCACTTAATACACTTCACAGTACCATAATCATGTGCTATACAGAACTCAAGATTAGGTAGTGAGCTTGGCTTACTGAAATGAATCAAAACATTAAACATATTGAAACAAACATAAGTAATGCACAATACTGTCTGAAATATTCAGGCTCAACTGGTATATTATAATCTGTTCAACTGGTACATTACAATCCATTCCACTGCATTACAATCCATTAAACTAGTACATTACAATCCATTAAACTGGTACATTACAAATCCATTAAACTGGTACATTACAATCCATTCCACTGCATTACAATCCATTCAACTCATACATTACAATCCATTCAACTGGTACATTACAATCCATTCAACTCGTACATTACAATCCATTCAACTGTATTACAATCCTTTCAACAGGTACATTACAATCCATTCAACTGGTGCATTACAATCCATTCAACTGGTGCATTACAATCCATTCAACAGGTACATTTCATTCCATAGATTTGGTACTTTATAATCCATTCAACAGGTACACTACAATCAATTCAACAGGTACATTACATTCTATTCATCTGGTACATTACAATCCATTCAACAGGTAATTATAATCAATTCAACTGGTACATTACAATCCATTCAACAGGTATATTTCATTCCATTCATCTAGTTCATTACAATCCATTCAACAGGTACATTGCAATCAATTCAACTGGTACATTACAATCAATTCAACAGGTACATTTCATTCCATAGATTTGGTACTTTATAATCCATTCAACAGGTACATTACAATCCATTCAACAGGTACATTACAATCAATTCAACTGGTATATTACAATCCATTCAACAGGTACATTACATTCCATTCACCTGGTACATTACAATCCATTCAACTGCAGCATTACAATCCATTCAACTGATACATAACATTCCATTCAAGTGGTACATTACAATCCATTCAACAGGTACATTACAATTAATTTAACTGGTACATTACAATCCATTCAAGTGGTAAATTACAATCCATTCAACAGGTACATTATAATTAATTTAACTGGTACATTACAATCCATTCAAGTGGTAAATTATAATCCATTCAATTGGTATATTAAATTTTATACACATCAAGAACTCTTCTAGGGCAATTCTAGTGCCAATTCAACATAAAGTTACTTAATGGTGACTTTTCCACCTTATAATTTTTAGAAACAAACTTTATGACTGTAAAAAACATGGTAATCAATAAACCACAAGACCATGGATAGAACATTCAACCACTGATGTCTCATTTCAGTGAAGGATATATATAAAATCCATCTGCCTATGAAGACACTATTTATATATATATATATATACAAGTCTTATTGTAACATGTACTTACCCAAGCTGGAGAGTTTTTATGTTCCATATCTGAATAATTCCTGGTTTTGATGCACATGGTGAAAAGTGGGTCATCTCCTCATAATTTAACTCACATGATACAGCAAGGTAATTGTCAAACTGTCCTGTTGCCATAGGAACAGGACACCACTCCAAACCCCATATAGGACCACCAACAAATATATTGCTGCTGTCTAAAACAAATACAAACTTTAATTAGTGATTAATTAGGATTAATTCGACTTCTTAAATTTTCTAATTATTATAAAAATATTAAAAATTTCTCGATTCATATTCTTTCTACAACAACTAAATTATGAGCAGATGTCAAACAGTTTAAAGAATTAAATAACTATATTTAGTAGAAGTATACCTAACACTGTTGTATAATTTTGATATAGTCACTATCTACCTCTATACAACTAACATTTCTTATGGACTACCTTTACCTTTTTAACTAGAAGTTCTTAAATCATGCCTCTGTGGCAGTCTTAAATTTATCATCATTAAGTAATCTAGTTTTCCTACCCAGAATTTAAATTTTCAGGTAAAAGTCACAGAAAGCCAGACCTGGACAGAAGGTCGGACAATTTAGTTGTTAAAACTTAATTTTTTAGTAAATGGCAAATTGTGAGAGGAAGCATTCCCCTGACAATCTAATAAACTTTTACTCAAGTTAATAAGTATTTTATTCATAAAAACACATTAAACAATTAATTCTGCAGATGTATAGATTATTGATGCTCATCATGAAAGTTGCTGTCTCTATGGTACCTGAGATATGGGATGTCTGAAGTATTGTATTGTAACTCCGAGAAATATATTTAAATGTTATAATTTATAATTACCATTAATGATGACAGAATTAAATAACTCAATTTTTGTCATATTTGTTTGAGTACTGCAAGATTTCTTCCTCGATTTCTGATTCTTGTTGTTAACAATAAAACTGACACTTTCTGTTACTGTCGGCAAGTATTCCTTCACATCTCTGAAACAATAAAGGTTAGATTAAACACAAACATATCAGTCCATATACATCTAAGTTTCATATTCACCAAAATTTTCCTTAACTTATATCTAACTAACATGAAATCAGAATAATAGTTTGTTTCATTATAAGACACTGTGAAATCATCAATTTTCGTGGTGGCCCCATTTTCACTCTTTTGTGGACACCTCGACCCACTAATTTTCATGTCAACAAAATAGTTTAATATTATTAACAACAATTTACCTTTTTGATGACATGAGTGAAATAAGTAGAGTAATCTGGTAACAATGAACACATAAGACGATGTTTTTACAACATGCAGTTCACTTTATTAACTATGGTCATAATCAAGAATTCACCCCCCCCCCCCCCCCCCCCACCCCAACCCAAACCCCACAAAAATTTTTTTTTAGAACCACGAAAAACGAAATTGGACACCACAAAAATTGATGATTTCACAGTATATAAAACCTTGCCTCCCAATAAGAAATGAACCATATAAAGTGTAAGTAAACACTCCATTCTTGAGCCATTTGATTTTTCTTTGGTTTGAAATCTTGAAAAAAGTCATTCTCAAATACAATCACTAGAATTCCTAATTAGAAACCTATCAGTCATTTTATTAAAAAACACTTACCCATCCATCATGGTCCAGTTTGATTTCTGGGGTATATACTCTGGAAACAGCACACTTGTACCATAAATTTTCCTATAAGACCTGAGTGTGTCTTTAAGTCCAATACCAATATAATTATAAGGTAAACATTTCTCAGTCTTCACTTCCGATTTATTGCTTGATATCACATCTTCTATAAAAGTTATAAAAACAAACTAGATACTGATTTTATCAAATACGTGAAACTACTAGTAGAAAAAATATTAAATTCCTACAAAGATGATCATTTTTGTTATATTTTGCTCATTAACATTCAAGTAACATCAAAAATTTAAAATAAAACAGTTTTATCACACAATGCAACATTAGACAATTAACACCCCGAACTTTATGTTTAATCATTAATTAGGTTTGATACTAACCAAATTTGTTGTTTAACCACTGTCCACAAAGTCATCATCATTTTATTAGCATTTCTTCATAGTCAAGATCATCATAATCTTATAACATCCAATAATCACCACCACCATCATCATCATTCTCATCATCAGCATCATCATCATCAGTATTCTGATCATCTTAGCCACTTAGATATTTGTCTGAAATAGTACCTTAATACTCTTATTATACTAACCTGTTTCTGATTCACTAATAATTTCATCACTTTCCTGAACTTCATCATCATTTTCATCATCATCATCAGATGCTTCTGACAGTATTTCAGCATCAGAAGCATAATCAACCGTGTTTTGGTCCACCAGATCTCCCTTCTCATTGATCTGATGTAGCAGATTCTGTGCCCTATAAAGACCATTGATTAATTAGTAGAATGTTTTTATGTCATAATAGCAATTTTTCAGTTAATGGCATTAGGACAATTTTTATTTCATGGAGCCAAGTAGAAAAACATTCACTCTACTCAGCACTCAGCTTTTAAGTCAAACTATTAACTTATTCTAGAATTCTTTCATTCTATTTTGTTGTTATAATTGATCAGACTAATACTTGCATAAAACACAAGAATGGCCATGTATGACATATATACTCCAAGTTTCTTTTTGTAGTACATTTGTAATACAAAATGACTTTGAACCGTGAAGATCCGCAGATCATTAACATATCTAATAATGAGTATATACTTGTAAGGTTTACTTATGGAGGAGATCACCAAAGCATGACTCATTGTAGTAAGTCCCTAACCCTGACTTATAGCAGTAAGTTAATTACTCATCACATGACTAAAATTTATAGCGACTAGTACATGTAAATTTCTTGTATTCTCACCAAACAGCAACAAAAAATATAGAAGCAGAAACCAAAAATTTATATGTTAGTCTTGAAGTATGTGTAACTGTAAAAAGTTTACCCTGATTCAAACAAAAATTATTTCTTTTGGTACACTTGGGTTGCAGATATTGGAATATTTTTGTAGAGAATAAGAAATATGAATATTTTTAGTAATTGGAAAATGTGATAATTATTATTATACAATGTAATTTTTTTTAATTTCAAGTTTTTTACACTGCATATATGTGTGTGTGTGTGTGTGTGTGTGTGTGTGTGTGTGTGTGTGTGCGCGAGAGAAAGAGAGAGAGAGAGAGAACAGAAGGAGAGAGACAGAGACAGTTGTAATATGTATAATGTACCATGATCATGCATTTAGATATTATTCAAGTTTTTATTTCTAATGAAGTCTCACTATTTCTTTACTTTAAATCTTAGTGAAAGCATTAAAATGTATCAATACTTATAAAATATCTTGAGACAGAAAAGTTACTGTTATCTGTAGTTTGCAGTTGAAGTCTGTTTTTAACATACTTTTTAGCAGCTGATCTTTTCTTTCCTCCACGATTTGTCTGTTCTTGTGAGTCAGTGACTGGTTCCTCTTTATCCTTCTTTTCTTGAGCCAACCGTCTTTCTTCTTCTAGTCGTTCCTGTTTTTTATGTATTTGTACATGCTCTTTAATCCACATCGTCATTATCGGTCGATTACATATCGGACAATCTGAGACTTCCTCCTGAAAATAATTCAATATACATGTATATTAAATAAAGTTTAACAATCTCAAAGTTAGTGAAAACACATTAAAAATGTTACTTAAAAGAATTACATTGATAGCAAGAGTACCGCCTTGCGGAGCATTATATGCCTATGTCATATCAAGTTGTTGTATTTGCCAAAAAGTATAAAGTAAAACAGTTAACAAGAATGCATGTTTAGCCAAAACAATTGTTATATCTATACACACAATATATGTCACATATGAGGCAGGATGTTTAGCATTACACAGTGCATAATCTCATGTGCAATATATTGTGGTAATTGGTGTATGTTTTTGTGACATTTAAACAAGATAGTGTCACATGTGAGGTAGAAGAAATTTACTCTTACAGAACAAAATCTCTTTTTATAATTGCAATCAGTTACCACAGCCATATAGATTTATTAAATACACTATCGAACCAATACAAACCAAACCTTAGAAATGCAGTTTTACAATGTGAAGATGCATCTCAGAGGCAGAAATGTGTACAATGATGTTGATGAACGTAAGAAACATATTGTCACATTGATCTCATTTCTGTATATTAAGCAAATTAGGCTGCAAGGCATACAATAATTTTGTTGTAATATATACTAAGTTTCATCAACACAGCTGAAATAACCTGCATTTTACTATATGCATATCTCCAGATGATCCTGACCACACATGTCAAATTTCAAAACAATCAGTCTAAAACTGTGGGAAATGTTGCACCCAAGAATATTAAATACAAACAGGAGGGAAAACAGGCCTTATGTTCAGCAAGTAAAAATAATTGATGAATTACCTCCCTTCCACACCATTCTTCATGCTTTCTGTAATACTGAATCCACTTGATTTCCTTTCCACATTTGGGGCAGGGTATCTTACCAAGTCTTTTTAGGATGATTTTTAGAGCAGCATTGTCCGATTTCCCTTCTGGACAATCACTAGACCACTGAAAAATTTAAAAAGACATGATTATTGATGAACATTCAAAATATCATGCTGGAAATTTGTCCAACTGAAAAGTTTTACAAACAGTGCTCTGTAAAAGGTGGTCATTGCTCAGCAAAAAAAATTCTGGAACAACAACAACTGTATTTAACTCTTCTTTTCATTCTTGGCTGACTGTTGAGTTTATTCCATTTATTTTTCCTTTATCTTAACACTTTATAAGTTTTATTGAAGTAAGAGGTTAGACATACACATATATCATGCATCTCTTAAAACAAAACAAAAATTATGAGAAGTTTTATTAAATTAAATTTTAAAATGTTTTCACTGACCTTTTCAAGTTCCAGTACAGAGTTACCCGTTTTTGTAAATATTCCTATGGCCTCTGTTAGGATGACCTAACAAACTTAGAAACTAAAATCTACTGTTTACGACAGTGAATTATAGAAAATTTCATAGAAAATCAAACAAACTAAATTTAAGTTTGGTATTTTCACTGACTTGAGTCTAGTCATAGCTGTAAATTTCTATGGTTATCCAAGATTACCATTAAACAGCTCTGTAAAAAGGAAGAAGATGCTCCTATGAGGATTTTACATGTCAAAAATGACAGTTTACACCAGAAATAATGTTTTTGGTGACACATTAAGTTGTATGCCCCAAAGAATTCACCATTTGCCTTGTTTTTCAAATAAGATATCACCATAGCAGCCACGTTTTACTGTGTGCAGAAATATGCCATGGTTATTGTGCATAGCAATTTCCAGTTATGACTAGACACGAGTACTGTAAGTGAAACAAATGCTCAAATAAACTGCACATAGTGCAATGTCACAAACTCTCCAACAGCAAGATAAATAGTACTTCAGTAATTTACATCTAAGATGACTTAATGACAAAAGTACATAATGTGGTGGTTTTCCAAAAAAAAAAAAAAAAAAAAAAAAAAAAAAAAAAAACCTGTAAAGTGACTACCGAGTACTAACATTTAACTAGTACAAAACTTTATTATGGAAGATAAATTATTTATTTTGTACTTACCACTGCACAATGTGTTTTCATCATGTGCAACTTCAGTTTGGCTTTATCCCAGAATTTTTCTTCACAATGTACACATTTAATGGCATCCTTCAAAGGACTCTCAATCTCCTTTAAACAAAACAAAAATTTCACATCATACACGATTAAACAGCACTAACTTTGTCTAGAGCATCACATGTTAAACCACTTATTCATATGATCCAGTTAGACAAGTACCATCAAGTTTTCTATACTTCCCAATAAATGTACCTACATACCAGTTATGATTATAAACTTTCCGATTTATCCCAGTTCACAAAAAATCACTACCATATAATATGAACAGCAGACATGGATGTTTTCACAATTCTATTTACAATGTTTGCTTTAGGAACCTAGTATTACCTCCCTCCCCTCCCCCACCCCTTTTTTTATTTTTTTTGAACAAAATACCAGAGACAAGATTACCCCAAATAATTTCTGTTCTAGATTATACACTTATATGTGATGTTTTAAAACGCCACAAAAGATAATGTCTGTGACAAATCAATAATACCGGCCATACTTCTGATTGCCTTTTTTTCAACTAAGCTGAGAGATACTGGACAAGGTTTTGATTGCCCTTTTTCAGCTAAGCTGACAGATACTGGTCAAGGTTTTGATTGCCCTTTTTCAGCTAAACTGACAGATACTGGACAAGGTTTTGATTGCCCTTTTTCAGCTAAGCTGACAGATGCTGGACAAGGTTTTGATTGCCCTTTTTCAGCTAAGCTGACAGATACTGGACAAGGTTTTGATTGCCCTTTTTCAGCTAAGCTGACAGATACTGGACAAGGTTTTGATTGCCCTTTTTCAGCTAAGCTGACAGATACTGGACAAGGTTTTGATTGCCCTTTTTCAGCTAAGCTGACAGATGCTGGACAAGGTTTTGATTGCCCTTTTTCAGCTAAGCTGACAGATACTGGACAAGGTTTTGATTGCCCTTTTTCAGCTAAGCTGACAGATACTGGACAAGGTTTTGATTGCCCTTTTTCAGCTAAGCTGACAGATACTGGACAAGGTTTTGATTGCCCTTTTTCAGCTAAGCTGACAGATGCTGGACAAGGTTTTGATTGCCCTTTTTCAGCTAAGCTGACAGATGCTGGACAAGGTTTTGATTGCCCTTTTTCAGCTAAGCTGACAGATACTGGACAAGGTTTTGATTGCCCTTTTTCAGCTAAGCTGACAGATGCTGGACAAGGTTTTGATTGCCCTTTTTCAGCTAAGCTGACAGATGCTGGACAAGGTTATTGATTGCCCTTTTTCAGCTAAGCTGACAGATGCTGGACAAGGTTATTGATTGCCCTTTTTCAGCTAAGCTGACAGATGCTGGACAAGGTTTCGATTGCCCTTTTTCAACTAAGCTGACAGATGCTGGACAAGGTTTCGATTGCCCTTTTTCAGCTAAGCTGACAGATACTGGACAAGGTTATTGATTGCCCTTTTTCAGCTAAGCTGACAGATACTAGACAAGGTTTTGATTGCCTTTTTTCAGCTAAGCTGACAGATACTGGACAAGGTTATTGATTGCCCTTTTTCAGCTAAGCTGACAGATACTGGACAAGGGTTTGATTGCCCTTCTTCAGCTAAGCTGACAGATACTGGACAAGGTTATTGATTGCCCTTTTTCAGCTAAGCTGACAGATACTGGTCAAGGTTTTGATTGCCCTTTTTCAGCTAAACTGACAGATACTGGACAAGGTTTTGATTGCCCTTTTTCAGCTAAGCTGACAGATACTGGACAAGGTTATTGATTGCCCTTTTTTAGTTCAACTGACAGATACTGGACAAGGTTATTGATTGCCCTTTTTCAGCTAAGCTGACAGATACTGGTCAAGGTTTTGATTGCCCTTTTTCAGCTAAACTGACAGATACTGGACAAGGTTTTGATTGCCCTTTTTCAGCTAAGCTGACAGATACTGGACAAGGTTATTGATTGCCCTTTTTTAGCTAAACTGACAGATACTGGACAAGGTTTTGATTGCCCTTTTTCAGCTAAGCTGACAGATACTGGACAAGGTTTTGATTGCCCTTTTTCAGCTAAGCTGACAGATACTGGACAAGGTTTTGATTGCCCTTTTTCAGCTAAACTGACAGATACTGGACAAGGTTTTGATTGCCCTTTTTCAGCTAAGCTGACAGATACTGGACAAGGTTATTGATTGCCCTTTTTTAGCTAAACTGACAGATACTGGACAAGGTTATTGATTGCCCTTTTTCAGCTAAGCTGACAGATACTGGTCAAGGTTTTGATTGCCCTTTTTCAGCTAAACTGACAGATACTGGACAAGGTTTTGATTGCCCTTTTTCAGCTAAGCTGACAGATACTGGACAAGGTTATTGATTGCCCTTTTTTAGCTAAACTGACAGATACTGGACAAGGTTTTGATTGCCCTTTTTCAGCTGAGCTGACAGATACTGGACAAGGTTTTGATTGCCCTTTTTCAGCTAAGCTGACAGATACTGGACAAGGTTTTGATTGCCCTTTTTCAGCTAAACTGACAGATACTGGACAAGGTTTTGATTGCCCTTTTTCAGCTAAGCTGACAGATACTGGACAAGGTTTTGATTGCCCTTTTTCAGCTAAGCTGACAGATACTGGACAAGGTTTTGATTGCCCTTTTTCAGCTAAGCTGACAGATGCTGGACAAGGTTATTGATTGCCCTTTTTCAGCTAAGCTGACAGATACTGGACAAGGTTTTGATTGCCCTTTTTCAGCTAAGCTGACAGATACTGGACAAGGTTTTGATTGCCCTTTTTCAGCTAAGCTGACAGATACTGGACAAGGTTATTGATTGCCCTTTTTCAGCTAAGCTGACAGATACTGGACAAGGTTTTGATTGCCCTTTTTCAGCTAAGCTGACAGATACTAGACAAGGTTTTGATTGCCCTTTTTCAGCTAAGCTGACAGATGCTGGACAAGGTTATTGATTGCCCTTTTTCAGCTAAGCTGACAGATACTGGACAAGGTTTTGATTGCCCTTTTTCAGCTAAGCTGACAGATACTGGACAAGGTTTTGATTGCCCTTTTTCAGCTAAGCTGACAGATACTGGACAAGGTTTTTGATTGCCCTTTTTCAGCTAAGCTGACAGATACTGGACAAGGTTATTGATTGCCCTTTTTCAGCTAAGCTGACAGATACTGGACAAGGTTTTGATTGCCCTTTTTCAGCTAAGCTGACAGATACTGGACAAGGTTTTGATTGCCCTTTTTCAGCTAAGCTGACAGATACTGGACAAGGTTTTGATTGCCCTTTTTCAGCTAAGCTGACAGATACTGGACAAGGTTTTGATTGCCCTTTTTCAGCTAAGCTGACAGATACTGGACAAGGTTTTGATTGCCCTTTTTCAGCTAAGCTGACAGATACTGGACAAGGTTATTGATTGCCCTTTTTCAGCTAAGCTGACAGATACTGGACAAGGTTTTGATTGCCCTTTTTCAGCTAAGCTGACAGATACTGGACAAGGTTATTGATTGCCCTTTTTCAGCTAAGCTGACAGATACTGGACAAGGTTATTGATTGCCCTTTTTCAGCTAAGCTGACAGATACTGGACAAGGTTTTGATTGCCCTTTTTCAGCTAAGCTGACAGATACTGGACAAGGTTTTGATTGCCCTTTTTCAGCTAAGCTGACAGATACTGGACAAGGTTTTGATTGCCCTTTTTCAGCTAAGCTGACAGATACTGGACAAGGTTACACTCACAGGTTTTATTGTGTAATACAATTACACTTACATTTTCAGGATTTTCCTCCATATTTTTTCTGGCATATTTTTTAGGTCTTTCTTTTTTACTTTTAATTGTAACAGATTTTCTAGTCACCTCTTCTTCATCACTTGATGTTATGGACACCTTCCTCTTTTTCTTTGCTGACTGTAATTCATCTTCTAAATTTTTCTTTGGTTTTCCCCGTTTTTTAGGAGGAGGTTCAGAAGGACTCTCAGACTTCCTGGGTCTTCCTGGCAATCTTTTACCAGCAGATCCTGTAGAATTTTTTCTGTTGACCTTCTGTTCTTCTTGTTTGTTAGGTGTTACCAAATCTTTTGGTTTGTCTTGTTTACTACAAGAATTACCACTTTTGTCAACAAGGTCACTTGTTTCACCAAATTCCTCATCAAAACCATCAACTTCTTTCTGTGAAGAAAATTTATTTTTTATTTTTTTGGGCCTACCTCTTTTTTTGCCACTATTGGTTGTTTCAATAAGAGTTTCATCTTTTTCATCATTTTTATCTTCTTGTTCTGAATCAATCTCTTTATTTTGAATATCAGGTTTCTTGTATCTACCTGATTTTTTACGAATGGGTGTGATGTAATTTGAGTCATGATCAAACTGTAACACATCATTCTGGACATTGTTAACAATCTTCTCCTCTGAAATGTTTTTCTTTGCCTTTGATCTTCCTCTTTTTCTGCCACTAGGTGTCTCTTCATTTTTAGCTTCCTGTTCATTAACAACTTTATTTCCTTTCTGTTGAGTATTTGAATCTTGCATTCCATCAGAAGTATCATTATTAAAACTATCTAAATTGTTATCAGGTATTTCTGAATTAGTGATGTCCTGAGATTCGTTCTCCAATGAAGTATCATGAACTTTCTTTTTAGGTCTGCCCTTCTTTTTACCAGAAAAGTCTTCCTTACTAAAACTCAAATTCAACATTTCTTCATCGCATTTGTTTATTTTATTTTCTTCGACTTCTTTCTTTTCCCCATCAAATGTTCTTGTTTGGCTTCTGTGTCTGTTTTTCTTGGTGGTTGAGGGGCTTACAAATTCTTCAGCCCAACGTTGTTCTGTTTCCATATCTAGATATCTCTTTGGTTTTTTAATACATCTTCTCTCATTTTTTTTATCCTCGTTGATGCTTGATTCAGTTTTTGCATGTGATTCATGAGTCTCATTCTTCAGCTGATCAGATTTTTTTGGCCTCCCTCTTTTTTTAGAAGTAGATGCCTTAGCTACAGATTCATCTATAATGCTATTGTCTGCTTCACTATTTTCACTTTCCATTTCTATATAGTTGTTTTAATTCTTTCCATTACTTTTATTATATAAAATATTGTTGTATTTCAACTTTATATCTAGACCTATAGGAACTTAATCTAGCATCTGTTTTTGTCATGTTTAATAATTATAATTCATTTCATAACTGAACCTGCAAATATATATAAAAAATATATAAAAAAAAAATCTTTAAAAGAATGGTCTGATCATATGCATCAAACATTTAATAGATCTCTAAAAACACAAATCAAATCACTTAAAATGATAAAACAACTGAAGAATTTTAACCATGTTTGATCACTTATATCAGGGCTTTTACTAGGAGTTTAAAAACTAAATAAAATATACATTAAATATCATTAACATGGGTAAATATATAAAAATATTTTGTGGTTGACCAAATGTCTTGTGAATTTTTGTTCTTATAAACATTGTTAAGTAAATTGCAGAAGCTGTCAGATCTAGGAGGGGGGGGGGGGGGGGGGGGGCACATGTAATTGAGATTTATGTATTACATTCTTTTATCTTTTTGTCTATAATTCATATTGCTAGGTGGGTTTTTATTATTATTATTATTATATTTATTTATTCATTTTTTTTTTTGACATAATGCAAACATGTATTGCATTACAAACCAATCAAACCAAATGAATTCTTTTTTAAAATCAAAATAATGGTACAAACTGTACTAGTAATACATGCACATTAATTCATTTCAATACTTTTGAAAAATTTATATTATTAAACAGATCCTTGGAGGACTGACGATTTGTGCCCCCTAGAAGGACTAAAAAGAGCACTCCCCCCCCCCCCCAAAAAAAAAAAAATACGTTCAGTTTAACCAGTTTGAGTATTAATGCTTGCCAGTATACACATACGGTCATTTTATTATTATTATTTATCATTAATTTCTCAGTGTTGGTAATAGGTGATTTTAAGATTTATTCCAAAGCTAGCTAAGTTGGTGTCACAGGGTGTTATTTAACTACCCTCCACTTACTAAGTTAATACTTTAATGGTGCATTAAAACATATAATCAGTCTCACTGAATACACAATTTTATTATTGCAACAATTGATTTCATTTGTTCATTTTGTTTTACATTTTTATTGTCATTGTAATACATAAATCATAGATCTATAAACTTGCATTTTTTTCAAAGGAAAATTACCAGCTTTATCCATGTATATATTCAATGATACTAAGAAAATAAATAATGTGTTAAATAATTTCAAGATTAATTATTTTCATATTTGTAAATATTGAGATCTGAAAAACTAGCAATCTGATGGATTTAGGCCTAGTATTTATCTGTATTACAAATTTTTAGTGTAAGTTTTGATGAACATGACAAGTGCAAATATGTTATTTTTTTTCAACCAAAAACGGTATCAGAAGAGTATACGAAGAGACTTACTGAACCCACAGTCTGAGAGTGTACAAATTAAATGTATGTGGTGGTACAATGTCGAAGCATAAATCCTGGTAAAATAACTTTCTCGGATAGTGAAACGGAATGGAATATGAAGGAAAAAATAAAATGTAGAAAAATGAAAGTAAATAAAGTGAACGTTAGCATTAGTAGGATTCGAACTCCCAAACTTTTGATTACCAATTGAATTTGCAGCTGGTACTTTTTACACATCACAGGTTCTTCTCGTAAATTCACGCTACTGGCGAGATTGTCTACATAATAAAATCTAACTTATAAAAATAAAACGTCATATTTCGTGAGGTTGATTCATGTTTTTTTGATAACTCTAACAACCTAATATATATCTATTGTACATAAATATTTTTTAGAAAAAGTCTTAATGGCTATTCTGGTGAATATAATTACAAATTTTCTTTTAATTATTTATCACTTACTTTTGCAGCGATAACGAGCGGGGTACATTTTCCGCTTTGTAGTTTACTTTAGATGTAGTTTCTTCCGGGAAGATACTATGGACAAACAACATTTTCAGTTTTCCGCTAGATTTTTTTAGTTCATAATTATTTTGTAATAAGTAACCAGGTATCTTAATTTACTTGTTAAAAATTAATTGACGAATTATTAAATTATGTTGAAGTCAGATTCTTTTTATTATCTCTATAATAATTGTGTATATGTAGGTCGATTAATCAAGAATTATTTGAATTTATATTCATATCTTTCTTGGGTCTGTGTTCAAAGGGAATCACATGCTTAAGTAACTGAACCTTTGAAGTCACGTTAATCCAATATTGTCATCATTAAATTATTAATTTGTCCTTAAAACCTTGATAATTGGCCTATTTTGACAGGTGTATCGTCAGCCAAGGGATAAATAAATACACACCTAGCCGAACATTTGACAGCTTATACCACCTTTACCTGATTAGCTATTATAATCAATCGGATGTATGTCGGTGATTCAGTAAGATTATCAGGATGTTTATTATGACTTTTGAATTTTATTTTAAAACAATTTTTATACCCTTTTCAACTCCTTTTTTTAAAAATAAAACAATAACAATACTTTTTTTGAAAAATTAAATTATTAAATTATTTTATGATAATATACAGATCGAATTATTAAAAATTAAATAAATTTTAAAATAAGTTCATCTTAAACAGGTGATTCTCATAGATGTGCATTGTATCATTCACATGTAAATAGCCATAATCATGGGTTTCCTACTCTGTCTCTAACATATGTCTTCAACAGCCAAGAATCACAAAGTTTGACTGGGACAAAACAACCGCTAAAAGTGTCATTCCATGTTTCATTACGACCATAAACTCACCACTAAGTTCCGATGTACTTTTTCTGTCTCTGATCTTGATATTAAATGCTGTAACTGATTCATATAAATAACAGATTGTAGATGAAACAAAGTTATTCTAAAAAAAAACAAAACGATGGATCTAAACAATATTTGCCTATTTTAGTAAAAAATCAAGTATTTTCTAATAAATTTGTAAATTTTCATATATTTATACTTTTAATGCACATATGTTTGATGGATTTAAGCCATTAATACTGTTTTATAACATATATGAAAATTACAAGTATGTGACAATAACAGTATTTGTTATTACCCTGAACGTGGTAATATACGCTCCATTTTCTAAAACATTTTAGTCATTTAGTCTGGCTTTTGACAGTTTGAATCAGATGTGAGTAATAATTTTAACATATTAGAGAAGTAGTGGTTTTAAGCTTTCCAATATTAATCAGCTACTTCCTTAGAATATAGCATTAAAAAATTTAGTTGGTATTATGATGCTAGGTTAGTCCCAATTTCCCCTGACTCTAACAAAGTTTATGCCTGGCATCTGTGTGAAGGGTCAGAATTTCTATATAAAAAACCTGGGATTTTCTGATACCAAATGTTGTCATAAGGGGCACTGCCTCATTTCACTTTTGATTTAAAATATTAATAGAAATGTATAAAAGTTTTTAACTTCGATTGATAGGTGAATGATTTGTCTTGAAAAAATATTTATTTATTTCAAGATATCATTGCCGCTGATTTGTGAATTCGGATCTATTTCTTTGGTGTTGATGCTTGCAGACCTTTTATTCCATTTACAAAACCAGACTGTGTCCTTGTAAAACTCTCACATTCAAATATTTTGTAAAACAAATCATTCACTTATCTATCAAGATGAGTATTTTTTCTAGAGTTCACAATTCTTTAGTCTAAAACAAAATGAGATGACATCTTCTCCAACACCAGTTGGTATAAGAAAATCTCGGGTTTCTGATAAAGAAATTGTTCTGACCCTACACACAGTCATTAGGCATAAAGTGTGTTTGGGTCAGGGGAAATTCAGACTAGATTCTATGTCTGAAAGCCTTTACTATTACTTCTAATAGGTTTAATTTAAATGTTAGGCAACTGACTCATGAGTTATGAATACAATAGACTTAGTAAGTTATACCTATAGGCTAGCTTGATATCAGGTTGGATGTTTTAAAACTGTCACATTTTAAATTGTTAAAACTGTTTTGGTCAAATATTCCCAGTGTGATCAATATTTGTCATTTTCACTTGTCAGTGGTAAACACACTTAATATGAAAACTGTTTAAATGTTAAAGAAGTAAGTATTTTGATCAATATTGCCCATTGACTAAATCTCGAATTGACCAGAATTGACCACTTGCTTGGTCCAATTACTAGACCTGTTTTTTTTTTTTTTTTGTCACTTTGCTTTTGCACTTTGACAATTTCATATGACAATGCCGGCATATAATTTATTTTCATTAGAAATATTTATAACATGAGTAACTGTTTAATTATTTTAGTGAATCAAACAAAATAAAAGAAATAAATGGCAGCTCCTCAGGGTCATCCTTATCAGATGATGTCACAAGGTCAAGGTCCTGTACCTCCTTATCCTGGGTCTGGTACAAGTCAGGGTGGTCAAGGACAGACAGGTCAGTCTTTGATGCAGCAACCACCACCACCTCAACAATCCCAGTCACAGCCACAGATGGCATCACCAACAAAAGAATTAAATTCAGTGACACTGTGTAAGAGAGGACAAGAGGCAGTCCAGGACCTGGTGCAGAAAGTTACAGAGATATTCAAACAGCTACAATCCAAAACTCTAACGGTATATGATATAATATGCATAAATTATGTTGATTTTAAATATCAAGTTCATAATTATATAAAACATAGATTATGATCATTCTCAACATGAAGTAAATGAATTATATATTATACTATATAGTTACAAGAACCACCTAAGTTACGCCACTTAACATGTAGTTAATGAATTATATAATATACTATATAGTTACAAGAACCACCTAAGTTATGCCAATTTTTAACAGAGTTCACAACTATTTACCACCTTTTTAACCTGTATTAAATGTTGTCATTGTTATTTACAGTTACCTAATGGCATTAATTACAACAATCAGATATATCAAGATAGAAAAGCCAAATTAGAAGAACAGCTTGGACAGTTGAAAAAAGACTTTAAAAAACTTCGCTTATTTTATGATAAATTAAGAGAGATAAGTGGTGGTGATGTCACTTCTGATGAGGTATGTTGACATTATTTTATGATAAATTAAGAGAGATAAGTGGCGGTGATGTCACTTCTGATGAGGTATGTTGACATTATTTTAAAGCAGACTAAAAATTTTGTTTTCTGATCATAGATGTTTATTGTGCAATAAGCTACTTCTTCATAGTGTCAGTGTTTTGCAGTATTCTGATGTTGGATGTGTTAAGATGCTTTATTGTCACAATTATACAAAACAGTCAATTTGAATATGTTTATGGGAAGCTGCTATAACAATGTTTATTGTCACACATCAAGTTGTTACAAGCTATTGAATATTCCTACAAGTACAGTGTATATCAACATAAGTGGTTTATGTATATGTACATTGTGTATTAAGATAAATGGTTTATATTGCTATTAAAGCTATCCAGAAATGGTTTATGTACATTGTATATTAACATGATTATAATATTTAATACATCAGTCATCTACAAAAATCCAATACATCAGACATTATCTCCAATACATCAGACATTATCTCCAATACACCAGACCTTATCTCAAATATACACCAGACCTTATCTCCAATACACAGTGCTTCAGATTGTTTTGAAAAACCAGGGGCCCAAGGGGCCCATTCTGTGCAGAAATGAGGGGCCCTTTTTTGAAAGTTAGGGGCCAATAATTTTTTCGTTATCAAAAAAAAAACAAAAAAAAAAACAGAATTTAATTTTGATGTCATGTTAGATGTTTGAACGTAATTGGATTTATAGCATTTATAATGATAATAATTTTAAAAAGTCACAAACATTGCCCATCATCAATGTAGGTTAATGTAACATTAAATTCCCTAGCAGACGGCTTGGAGATGTCTGCCGCTGAATGACCATGTGACAGCTCTAACAAATAATTACAATAAACAAACAATGGCTTTAGTGGGTGTTTTAATTCTTTTGTTGTTTAATATTTACCGTTTTCTTCATCATGTCATGTCTTTTTGGGCAAAATCGAGAGGATGCTACTTCGATTCCTTTTTGACATTTTCGTTTTTGTTTTATGACTTTTGTAAAATCAGAGATATTCTGAGTTACAATAGTTTTAAGACACTTTCTGTTCCCGCCATCTAATTATTTTTTTAAAAGATGACCTGAAGAATTTGTGCTTTTGTTTTACCATCATTCATATTTTAATGCGCTGGAGGGGTGCACTGGGTAAATTTTCATGTGTCATTTTTACATTCATGCAGAATTAATGCGGGCACACCAACAATTTGAAGCACTGAATACATCAGACCTTATTTCCAATACACCAGACCTTATCTCCAATACATTAGACCTTATCTTCGATACATTAGACCTTATCTCTGATATATCAGACCTTATCTCTGATATATCAGACCTTATCTCCAATACATCAGACCTTATCTCCAATACATCAGACCATATCTCCAATATATCAGACCTTATTTCCAATACATCAGACCTTATCTCCAATACATTAGACCTTATCTCCATTACATCAGACCTTATCTCCAATACATCAGACCTTATCTCCAATACATTAGACCTTATCTCCAATACATCAGACCTTATCTCCAATACATCAGACCTCAATACATCAGACCTTATCTCCAATACATCAGACCTTATTTCCATTACATCAGACCTTATCTCCAATACATCAGACCATATCTCAATTACATCTGACCTTATCTCCAATACATCAGACCTTATCTCCAATACATCAGACCTCAATACATCAGACCTTATCTAAAATACATCAGACCATATCTGCAATACATCAGACCTTATCTCCAATACATCAGACCTTATCTCCAATACATCAGACCTTATTTCCATTACATCAGACCTTATCTCCAATACATCAGACCTTATCTCAGTTACATCTGACCTTATCTCCAATACATAAGACCTTAATACATCAGACCTTATCTCCAATACATCAGACCTTATTTCCATTACATAAGACCTTTTCTCCAATACATCAGACCTCAATATATCAGACCTTATCTCCAATACATCAGACCTTATTTCCATTACATAAGACCTTATCTCCAATACATCAGACCTCAATACATCAGACCTTATCTAAAATACATCAGACCTTATCTCCAATATATCAGACCTTATCTCCAATACATCAGACCATATCTGCAATACATCAGACCTTATCTCCATTACATCAGACCTTATCTCCAAACTTAATTTGAAATTTTTGATTGGTGAATATTGATCATAAGAAATGACAAAATGGATATATGATGATAAAAGTTTATAGACATAAAACTGTAAAGCATCACAGTACAATGATATTATATAAATTTATTATATGTGTTTAATGTTATTAACAGAGGTGATAAAGACTTCTTTATTTGGACATTTTCATAAAAAATTTTTCATGTATTTATTCTACAGAGATACTACCTGATTATTATTTACAGGTATGTGGTGAAATGTTAATTGTAAAATTTTTCAATTTTAGCTTCTAGCTTTGTGTGAGAGTCAGACATCAGAGAGTCAGATGTCAAGTGCTAATGAAGTTCATTATAGATATGTTAGTGAGGAAAATGCTGAAATTGTACAGGTACATATACAGTCTTATCCCGGGGGTTTGTTCTGGGTAAATACATGTAAAGAATGAAACTTTAAAATATAGGAACAAGTCACTGTTTTACCTTGTGGGTTCATATCTGGTTAAACATGTGGGAAATGTACATGTGAATATAAATGGGATGTTTAAGTTGGTAAGAGTGGAATAGATTTATATTGTGTTATGTCCTAGTCAGGAGTCTTACACTTATACTGAGACAGTCAATCCACAAATAAGGGGGGCCTGTAGAAAACAATGAAAAACACCTACAGTAAGGGAACTGACATTTTCACATAACTATCTGCCATAAATGATTAAATGAATTTACTTTCAACATTTGTGTGTGTATAATTTCTATTTTTAGTACATGTGCTACTGTGTCATAATCTTATCTTTTAGAACATTTGGACTAAGTTTAACATCAGACAAGATTCATTCACTTTGATCAATGGGCCAGGGTCTGTTCTAATATGTTAGGAAAAAATAAGAAAACTTTAGTGAAAAACACTAACTATTGATCTATCAAAGTGAGATATGTGGTGGAGAGAGGCCAGTGGAAACTGGTATCTTAGTCCACTTTGCCACGGAGGTCTTTGTTAGATTGACAGATTTAGAATGTGTGTTGTTAATTACTTCATCCATTATAGCCTCTGTGCTACTTCTATATAGCCATGTTATCTTTGTTTACAGCAGCTGCAGAATAAGAACAGATATCTAAAAGAAATCATTGACCAAATGAGAACAATTATCTGGGAGATAAATACAATGATTGTGATGAGAAAAACTTGAAATGATGTGATTGTACAAGGACAACTATTTAATGAAAATTTTGCTTGAAAGTAGCAAGGAAAAATACCAGATGTACAAAGTGAAACCATCACCAATGTAAAAATTGACTTGTGTAATACAGAAAAGTGCTTTCAGTTGAGAATGTTGAAATACTTGTGTTTGTACATACTGACACACACATGTACATACCACCCAGGTATAAATATGGATTACAGAAAGCTGAATGCTATATGAAGGACATCTGACTAGTAAATACATTAAGGGGTCCATGTGTGGACCATTTCTGTTCATTTATTTGAACAATTACACCTTTAATTATGATTTTAAGTTTTCTTGTGGTGACATATTCCTTGTACTGAACTGAAAAAGTGTTTTTAATTAAAACAAAACAAGGACTTACATATACATGTATCATTATAACCTGAAGGTTCTGTGTTGATGCAATAATTTGTACCAGTTCTACTACAGTTGTTTTGTATTATTTTACTATGATTTAATTTTTAAATTGGTTTAATAGTATATCATACTGCAATACAAAAATAATGTAAACTCACATGCTTGTTTTTTATGTTATTCTCCAATTAACTGCACAACCATAGCGAGGCTAAGCCTGAAGAGCATGGTTTATATCTTGTTCCATTTCATTGGATAAAATTGTTTGTTGATGACAGTTCTAACACAGAGGAAATTTTGTTTCAATTATAAAAAAACAACAAAAATGAAACAAAATGTTTTATGTTTTAGTTTGTGTTTAAAATTAAATTACATGTATAAGGAATAACTTGTGTTTTTAACAAGTTTATTGAGTCATAACATGAAAATCTGTGTGTACACTTTTTCATAACTTGTTATTCTTTAAGTATAAATTCATAAGGTAAAATTTCCAGATTATGATAAAAAAATAAATATATTTTTGACCAAAAACAGTGTTTATAAGCCAACATCTAGTTTTGGTAACAGTAAATTCCAACTTTTTAGCTCACTTTTATCATGCCTTAGTGAAGCCCTTTTAGATTTGCACAAATAAAGGAGTTATGTCCCCTTGGGGCCCCATAAGGGGGAAATAGTGAAAATCTTTAAAAATCTTCTCCTCTGAATGTACAAGAGGTATACCTTAGTTATTTTATTTATAACATCCTTAGGTCATCTAGTTTCAGATTTGCACAAATGGTAGCCATGGGGCTCAAAATGGGGAAATTGTAAGGCACTGAGTGGGGAAATAGTTAAAAATTCTATATGTGTCGCTAAATCTTGAAAACTATTAACTTTGTGTATAGACACGTATATTAGAATATTGTAGGTATTGACATGACAGTCATTTTGTTTCAAATGTTGAAAGGTCAAGGTCACAGCTGCAAAAGAAGACTTAAATTGCTTATTATATTGAAAACTATCAATATTTTGTATAGCCATGTATATTAGAATATTGTAGGTATTGACATGAGAATTATTTTGATATATGGTTCTGATCATATGTTAAAAGGTCAAGGTCACAGCTGCAAAAGAATACTTAAATTGTTAATTATCTTGAAAACCATTAACTTTATGCATAGGCATGTATATTAGAATATTGTAGGTATTGACATGACGATTATTTTGATATATGGTTCAAGGACAATGTTCAAAGGTCAGGGACATAGCTGCATAAGTATAATGAAATTGGTTAATGATTTGGAAATCATTTATTGCACTACAGTTACTTTATACATATTAGCTAATTATAAACAAAATGTGACTGGATATTTCTGATAAAGTTTTGTGGCAGTTCTTTACTTGAGAAACTTGTAAAGTTTCTGTACTTAATATATTGTCTATTGCACTTTGCAAACAATTTTGGACATATCCTCAGGTGAGCGTTAAGGCCCATGGGCCTTTTGTTATACAGTGAAATCTTGTTATAATGTCCCTTTATAAACTTGTCACTTTGCTCATCATTACAGTATTTTATTTTTTTTTATTTTGTCTCAAAGTCTTAATTCTTTAAATATTTAATATTTATTTTCATAAAACCAAATGTGACTGAACAAATGATAGCAATGATAAAAACTTTACTGTAGAAAGATTAGGTAAATGTATGCTAGGACACTGTAGATGTCTGAGACTAATAATCTATACTCATAAAAATAAATCTGATAATGATAAAAGTGAACATCATCTATACATTGATGTCACAAGTTTTGATAGAGAAACATTTTCTGGGTCCTATATGCTACTAATATTGTTTGGAAAGTATTATGTCTGAGCTGGAGGTGAAATAAGACTTTTTTCTGGCATTGTAAGAATTAATAATAGAGTATATAATTATTTATTTATCAGTTCACCTGGCCTA
This sequence comes from Tegillarca granosa, assembly GCA_029721355.1. Lineage (NCBI taxonomy): Eukaryota > Metazoa > Mollusca > Bivalvia > Arcoida > Arcidae > Tegillarca > Tegillarca granosa. The sequence goes on from JARBDR010000016.1 coordinate 54,211, forward strand.
TAGGCTATGTGAGCTTATGGCATCATGCAACATGTGACTGTATGTCTGTGTGTGCACATCTGTAAGTCACATTTTTGACATCTCCTCAGAAACTACAAGGCCAATATTGGTCAAACTTCACCTGAAGGGTTATTGGGAGGGCATTTTAAATATGTAATTTTGGTTGCCATAGCTGTAGAATGTAGATCACTGTGATCTACATTTGAAAAAAACTTAAAAAATTTTCTTCTCTGAAACCAAAAGTGATAGACATAAACTGAGTGGATTTTCAGCTTCTCTAGAGTCTTAAGTGTATACAATGTAGTTTGTACAAATTGTGAAATTCAGCTAAAAAATAGGCTACACTTTTTTGCTTTTAACTTTGAAAATATCGTAAAATAGTTTCAAATGGTTATAAACTGACTATTTCAACAGATATTGACATGAGGTTTAAAATTTTTGTTATTTTCTTGAAATGACCTTCAAAACTGGGTCAAGGTCAAAGATCAAAGTCATGACCTAGTTTGTGATTTTTGCAGTTTTAGGCTATTTTCTTACAAACTAAACAAGATAGATAAAAGCAATACATTGCAAAAATAGTTAGAATGATGAAATCTAACAAGTTACCAAGTTTTGTAACAATATCTTAATTCATGTAGGACTAGGAGTTGTTATCCCTGAAATAGTATTTTTAGCTTGAAAATACTAACATTTTGACTTAGCTTGAAAACTATTAACTTTTTGTATAGTCACGTATACAGTATTATAATATTGTAGATATTGAAATGACAATCATTTTGATATATAGTTCAACATCATGGGTTCAAGGGTCAAGGTCATAGTTGCATGAGAAGACTGAAATAGTTATTTATTTTAAAAACTATTAACTTTTTGTATATGCATATATAAAAGAATATTGTAGGTATTGATATGACAATTATTTTGATATATGGTTCAAGGTCATTGGTTCAAAGTTCAAGGTCATACCTGCAAAAGAAGACTGAAATTGTTATCTTGAAAACCATTAACCATTTGTTTAGGCATGTATATTAGAAAATTGTAGGTATTAACACTGGGATCATCTTGATAGATGGTTCAAGGTCATATGTTCAAAGTTCAGGTCATAGCTGCATGTATAATAGAATATTGTAAGTATTGATATGATAATCATTTTGATAAATGTTTTAAGGTTATAGGTTCAATTAAAGGTGAAGGACATAGCTGCATAAGTTTAGTGAAATAGTTAATGATTTGGAAATTATTGTACTATAGTTACTATATGCATATTAGCTACTTATAAATGAAATGTGACTAGATATTTTTGATTGTGGAAGTTTTAAACTTTAGAAAACTTGGAAAGTTTCAGTCTGTTATTAATATAACTATTGCACTTTGCAAACAATTTTGGAAATATCACCAGGTGAGCTTTAAGGCCCATGGGCCTCTTGTTTTAATCATATCAAATGACGTCACAAATGATGCTGTACTGTTGTATTTCAATAATTATCAAATTTGTTGGTTTTCTAGAAAATCAGGAATTTCAGGTTATGTACTCTTTTTCAAGATGAGGTTTGGTGGTTTAGTGGTCCGACACATCGGCTTTCAGTTCATTTCCTCTATAATCATTTAGGTTTAGATCACAATGGAATATTTTAGTACAAGAAAATCTTATAATTTAGTTCAACTTGATTGTTATTTCCTGCAGTCTAATTTTCTCTTCCAAAACTAACCAACAGTTGATATAAATTCAGAAATCTTGGAATTTCCCAAATCCTACCAGGTTTATGTTGAACTATTGTTGATAAATATCCAAATTATTAATAAGCAAACACAGTTTATCTTAAATAAAATAATCCTTTTATTCCAGTTCATATACATACATCATGTCGTAAAAAAGTCCTCTATTTTATTGAAGTAATCCTGTCCTGTTATTTTTCAATAATTTTCAAAATTTGTTGGTTTTCTAGAAACTCCAGATTTCAGGTTATATATTCTTTTACAAGGTTTGGTGGTCTAGTGCTTCAATACAATGGCTTAAGGTTCATCGCCTCTCATTTTCTAGGTTTTCACAATGAAGATCCCAGTAGTGTAATTTTATAATTTGGTGACAAAGTTAGATTTTTTTGACACTCTGATTTCCTCTACCGCTAAAAATTAACCACCCTGATATCAGTTTAGGAATCTTGGTATTTGGATTAACAATAAAAATACAGAATTCATGATTATAACAAAATCAAACCATTGATGATAAATATTCAAATCATTAATAATATGCAAACATAACTGATTTCCTATAAAATAATCCTTTTATTCAGTTTGTATACATACACCATGTACATAAAATAGTCCTCTAGACTTGTATGTACTTTATAGGCCATATCAAAGAACATCTGAAGAACATTTGGTGTCAGTGGAAGACATACATAATGTATCATATACAAATCACAAATACCAGTATTGTGATTATAATATCACTGTTAATCTACTAAAAAGTACTTTTCGTTTTTATTTCAACCTGCACTGATAAATACAAAGATTTACTGAATGTATACAAATGAAATTAAACAGTACTTGTAAAAATTGACACAAAAATTATCCAAAAAATAAATACACAAACATTTCCACACATGATACTTACCAAATTTACAGTTTTTGATATATTTGTTCCAAACTCAAGATAAATAATTGTTACAATATGATGTAACAGTACAATCCACATTCAGTCATCCACACGTAATTCAACACAAACTGAGCAAGGTAAGAATTGTGATATGTAACACATAATGACAAGTGTATTGTCACAGAAGTCAAACTGTCAGATGTATGGTAACTTTATTTTGTTGTAATAGTCATATTGTAAAAGAGGCGTGTTTCTGAATCTTTATAGATGACCTTTAATGATGTAGCTGAGTAATAATGTTGATTGTGGAGGTTTCTGAAGCAAATAACTTGATATCTGTATCATATAACTGGTAGTCTGTGTGTACAGTCAGTAAAAAGTACTTATATAATGATAAATTGTTCCTTCATACTTCTTATAATGTTCTAAACTAGAACAAAATATTTTATGTAGTATTTAAAAAAAACTGAAGAAAGTAAATCTGCATATTATGTTACATGTACCTGACAGGTGTTTTTTATTTATTTATTTATTTATTTTTTTTTTTGGAAGCACATGGCTCAGTGGCTAAGTTTGTGAACTTATGATTCAAAGTGGATTGATGTTTCATTTTTTTTGGAGACTATTGAATTGCTGGATTTCAGAGTTTAGAGTTTTAGTATTTGATATAGGGCTCTATGGATTAAATTTGATTTTGTGATTTATTAGACCATTTATTTTATATGACCATTTATGGAGGTAAAAATTCTAAGTTATTTAAAATAATAACATTTGGAATAATTATTGATAAGCAATATGGGGTTTAAATACATGTCAATCACTTTATTACAATTTTGTGAATTGGTTAAAGTTATAAGTCATATAAAAGTTTATTCTGTCTTGTTTCAGATGATATTTATGTATGGGGTAATCACTGACAATGTTTTGTTTAAAGAACCTGAAAACTAAAATGGAAATTACAATATAACTCCTACTAATAATAAAACATGTACAGATAGATAACATACAAAAATAACACTCAGACTGTCAGAATGTAAACTTTACTTTAGCATCATTCTGTATCAAGACAGGTGCTTCTGTAAAGCTGTCTTGATTTTGAGTTTCTACACAAATGATGTCCAGCTGTTCTTAATGAAGTAGTAATTTTGTGAAATTAATGTATCCCTGGCAGTAAAAATGCATATCTCTGACAGGGTTGACAAAGACCTTTTTGATACCAGGTCAATCAAATTTAAAAGTTTATTGTATAAAGACAAATACAGAACTAATTTGTAGTAATATTGTTGCTAAGGTTACAATTTTGTTTTTGACTTATTCAAATTGTGGAAAATTATAAACATATCTAACATATCTGAAAAGTTTAAAAATGGGACCTATTTCTATCTGAAAAATTAATCTATAAACAGTCCTGTAGGAAAATCTATATAACTGGTTTCTATGGTAACAGTTCCACACCAACAGCAGTCCTTAAACACCTAATACAACAAGACAAGAAATGCTCTCTGTTCAGTCATGTAATTTAGTCTATATAACCGGTTTCCACGGTAACAGTTCCACACCAAGAGCAGTCCTTAAACACCTAATACAATAAGACAAGAAATGCTCTCTGTTCAGTCATGTAATTTAGTCTATATAACTGGTTTCCACGGTAACAGTTCCACACCAACAGCAGTCCTTAAACACCTAATACAATAAGACAAGAAATGCTCTGCATTCAGTCATGTAATTTAGTCTATATAACTGGTTTCCACGTTAACAGTTCCACACCAACAGCAGTCCTTAAAAACCTCATACAATAAGACAAGAAATGCTCTGCATTCAGTCATGTTATTTAGTCTACATAACTGGTTTCCACAGTAACAGTTCCACACCAACAGCAGTCCTTAAACTCCTAATACAATAAGACAAGAAATGCTCTGCATTCAGTCATGTAATTTAGTCTATATAACTGGTTTCCACGGTAACAGTTCCACACCAGCAATAGTCCTTAAACACCTAATACAATAAGACAAGAAATGCTTTCTGTTCAGTCATGTAATTTAGTCTATATAACTGGTTTCCACGTTAACAGTTCCACACCAACAGCAGTCCTTACAAACCTCATACAATAAGACAAGAAATGCTCTGCATTCAGTCATGTTATTTAGTCTACATAACTGGTTTCCACTGTAACAGTTCCACACCAACAGCAGTCCTTAAACTCCTAATACAATAAGACAAGAAATGCTCTGCATTCAGTCATGTAATTTAGTCTATATAACTGGTTTCCATGGTAACAGTTCCACACCAGCAATAGTCCTTAAACACCTAATACAATAAGACAAGAAATGTTTTCGGTTCACTCATGTAATTTAGTCTATATAACTGGTTTCCACGGTAACAGTTCCACACCAACAGCAGTCCTTAAACTCCTAATAAAATAAGACAAGAAATGCTCTGCATTCAGTCATGTAATTAAGTCTACATAACTGGTTTCCACGGTAACAGTTCCACACCAACAGCAGTCTTTAAACACCTAATACAATAAGACAAGAAATGCTCTCCATTCAGTCATGTAATTTAGTCTTCATAACTGGTTTCAACGGTAACAGTTCCACACCAACAGCAGTCCTTAAACTCCTAATACAATAAGACAAGAAATGCTCTGCATTCAGTCATGTAATTTAGTCTACATAACTGGTTTCCACGGTAACAGTTCCACACCAACAGCAGTCCTTAAACTAATACAATCAGACAAAAATTGCTCTGCATTCAGTCATGTAATTTAGTCTACATAACTGGTTTCCACAGTAACAGTTCCACACCAACAGCAGTCCTTAAACTCCTAATACAATAAGACAAGAAATGCTATGCATTAATTTTAAAGATTCAATTATGAACTGGATTACTACTTTTTTAAAACACTCAAATTCAGCAGTTCTACAAAATGGATTTTTGTCCGAAAGCTTTTCTTTACAAAGAGGATGTAGACAAGGAGATCCTTTATCGCCCTATATTTTTATTCTGTGTGCAGAAGTGATGGCTATCCTTATAAGAAATTCTAAAGAAATTAAAGGTATAGAAATAAATGGAGAAGAATATAAAATTTCGCAGTATGCGGATGACACAAGTCTCATTTTAGATGGGTCTCCCAAGTCTCTAGACAGTGCACTTCAAATATTAGATCTATTCGCTCAAATATCTGGTTTATGTATTAACACTTTAAAAACTAAAGTTATATGGATAGGTAAGAAAAAATTTTCTAGAGATGTTTATCACCATGATAGGTGGAAGCTGGAATGGGGGTCGGAAAATTTTACTTTATTAGGTATAAACTTTTCAGTAGACTTATTTAAGATGAATGGATTAAACTATACACACGTACTCCAGAAAATGAAAAACATTATGAACCTATGGAGTAAAAGAAAATTAACTGTAATTGGCAGAATTACACTTGTGAAAACTATGATAATTTCTCAAATGGTTCATTTACTTATATCCCTGCCCAACCCACCAGTTAAATTTTTAGATGAGTTAAACAAACTATTTTATAAATTCATATGGCAATCAAAAATAGAAAAAATTAAAAGAAAGATATTAAATAAGGACTATGATGAGGGGGGATTAAAAATGATCAATATTTACAATTTTTTGATTGATCTTAAGACATCATGGATAAGAAGACTCATTTTAAATGATTCAAAATGGAAATATCTCTTTGAGTCTGAAACAAATTCTAGTATCAATGAACTTATGTATTTCGGAAACGACTATACTATTTTGCTGATGGAAAGAACTAGTAACCTTTTTTGGAAAGATGTGTTATATAGCTGGGGTATAGTACAAAACAAAGCTAAATTATCAGAAAGAGAAAATTTAGAATTACATAATATATGGTATAATAATGACATAGTAATAGGGGAGAAAACACTTTTCTATAAAAATTACTGGAAAGCAGGTATTATGTATATAAATGATATCTTAGACAAAAATGGTAAATTTCTACATTTTGAAGATTTCAAGAAGACATCTGAAATAAAAACCAATTTTTTGGAATATTCCACATTAATTAAAGCAATAAAGCTATTTGTATTTAGATATGGTGGAAATAATATATCCTCCAAGGCATCACAGCCCTTTATACCTCAAAATATTAAAGTCTTAATGAGTTACAAATCAGGTTGTAAACAAATCTATAAAATTTTATGCAAATGCAACACTATTCCCACAGCGCAGTGTAAGTGGAAAGAATTGGGATATGATTTTCCAGAAGAACAATGGAAAAAGAACTATATGTTATCCTTTAAATGCTGTCAAGAAACTGCTGTACAATGGTTACAATATAGAATCTTACACAGAATTCTGGCTACTAATTCATTCCTGTATAAAATTAAATTTGTTAAATCAAACTTGTGCACATTCTGCAATATCCACGATGAAACCATTGAACACTTATTTTTCCAATGTAGTTACGTAAACAAAATATGGGACAGCTTGCAAAAAATGTTTGAAATTAAATTTAGAAAAACATTCCGGTTGGATAAGCAAACAATCATTTTTGGTACAGAGTTCGCTGGTAAGGAAAATAAAGCACTGAACTGGTTAATATTAAATACTAAAGGTTTTATCTACAGCAAAAGATTACAAAAACAAAAGCCAAATTTAAATTCACTAAGACACTATATTGAAACCAAATTGGCAGCTGAAAAATATTTGTTATTTAAAAACTGTAACTTCAATGAATACTATGAATATTGGCACATATTGGTAAATATTTTTGAGTACGAAACATTATAATGTTATAATCCTAAATTTTTGTTTACACATTTTACGCATGACATGATTTTCTTTTGATAACGTAGCGTAGCAAAAGAACACTCTTTCAAATATATTTAGTTATAATAAATTATCAAAAAAATAAAAGGAAAGATAACTTACGGTACAAGAAAAAAATAAAATCCATATCTTTATATACATGTATATAACATATATGTCAACAAACAATATTTTTATATATCCACAGTATCATAAACCGCATGTATTGACCTCTTTAAAGTGATTCACGGGATATCCATGCGTGTTTATGAGCGTTGGACATTGATCTAGTGCGTTAGCACTCGCAAGATCGGACGCCCACCTCTCTCTCTCTCTCGTTTTCTCTATGTCGCTTTCTACAACACATACACACACACACACACACACACACACACACACACACTTTTTTCGCACACACACACACACACACACACACACACACACACACACACTTTTCTTTTTCTATAGAATGTAGTTATTGTTACAGTACTGGCCTGTCGAAAGTTTAACACTGAGCTAACGAATTGATTTCGAATCGAAAACTAATCACCTACTCTCGTTAAATATATCGGCATATGTTGTAGTATAGATATCAGCAGCTTTTCGGTCACTAACTATTGATACATCGGCTTTTCGACAGCTGGTCATCAATTCTTTTTTGTTTCCTCAGTGTTGAACTTTAGACAGATATGTACTGTAAATATGTATAATGATTTATTAATTAATTACGTATTTACTATCTTATATACTGCTGTATCATAACAAATTTACTCACACATATTGTGTGAAGGATTGTGATTTCTATAGAATAAAAACACATTACCAAAAAAAAAAAAAAAAAAAAAAAAAAAAAAAAAAAAAAAAAAAAAAAAGAAATGCTATGCATTCAGTCATGTCATTTAGTCTACATAACCGGTTTCCACGGTAACAGTTCCACACCAACAGCAGTCCTTAAACACCTAATACAACAAGACAAGAAATGCTCTCCGTTCAGTCATGTAATTTAGTCTATATAACTGGTTTCCATGGTAACAGTTCCACACCAACAGCAGTCCTTAAACACCTAATACAACAAGACAAGAAATGCTCTCCGTTCAGTCATGTAATTTAGTCTATATAACTGGTTTCCACGGTAACAGTTCCACACAAGCAATAGTCCTTAAACACCTAATACAATAAGACAAGAAATGCTTTCCGTTCAGTCATGTAATTTAGTCTATATAACTGGTTTCCACAGTAACAGTTCCACACAAGCAATAGTCCTTAAACACCTAATACAATAAGACAAGAAATGCTTTCCGTTCAGTCATGTAATTTAGTCTATATAACTGGTTTCCACGGTAACAGTTCCACACCAACAGCAGTCCTTAAACACCTAATACAATAAGACAAGAAATGTTCTGCATTCAGTCATGTTATTTAGTCTACATAACTGGTTTCCACGGTAACAGTTCCACACCAACAGCAGTCCTTAAACACCTAATACAATAAGACAAGAAATGCTCTCCATTCAGTCATGTAATTTAGTCTATATAACTGGTTTCCACGGTAACAGTTCCACACCAACAGCAGTCCTTAAACACCTAATACAATAAGACAAGAAATGCTCTGCATTCAGTCATGTAATTTAGTCTTTAGACAATATCAGCAAATAAGAACTGTTAGAGATTCTTTAATGATAAACATTTACTTTAATTGTCAAGTAAATCAAACATTTGTCTTCAGGCATCTTATCAATGGCAGTAAATAAAATAAAAGAAAGGAAATATTTACTAACTGTGCAAAAATGTGTACCATATACCATTACAAATATATATACATATATATATTATCATTCCTCATCTCCATACATATAAAACCATAATAACAATTGTAAATCTGTGAAAAAAAAATCATTTGTTTAATTTTGTTAAATCTGTAAGAATGTGATAAAAACCCATTTTATTACACACCATATATACATTTTTGTACACATTGGGTTTTATATTCATCATCATTTCCATCATGTTTTGTCATAATTTTTTAATGGGTAATCTAGTTTCTCATTTTCTATTTTTAACATCCTATTTGGTGAAAAATTTTAAATGCATTCAAAAATGTTCAGGTAAATAAAAAGCAACAAAAGTATACTAGTAATAAATAATTCAATTTATCATGATTTTTCATTTGAAACTCTTATGCATATATAAAAACATTAAAAAGGGAAATGGTTTAACAATTCCCTGATAAATCATGTACAACAATTTAAGTCACAACTTTAGACATTGTTATTATGCAGTTAACAGGCAGCAGGAGTTGAGAATTTGACAATATACAAACATCTGTCATCTTCCAGTATCTGTGTGACTTTATCATTTAATCCACATATAAAATGTATCTAAAATTAAAAAAAAAATACAAACATGTAGTTTAAACCTATAGGTGTAATAAATGAATTTAAACCTGTTAATTCAGTAATTCATTCTATATATCTTTCAATCATTTCAATGATCTAGGTGATTAAGTTACTGATTATTACCCAAGATGCAACAGTGGCTTGGTATATAAGGGAGCCAAAGCTTGTGAGTGGGGTCAGTTTGTTTCTGTCAGTATGCTAAAGCAGAAGAAGAAGAAGACTTGCTTAATGATTATTTTAGAATCAGATGCTGTATAGTTACGTAAGAAGTGTGGCATAAAAAGTTTATACTGCTATTGTTCTTAAGCTGTATTACTACAGGTTTTTCTTGCACACTTAATTGTTCTAATCATTTTATTTTGTTACACATTTTGCTATTCAATGTCTGGCACAAAAAAAAAAAAAAAAAAAAAAAAAAAAAAAAAAAAAAAAAAACATCATTCTTTAAATCTTAACATTAATGTCATTGAATTTAGAGACTTATTTCAAATACACAGACAATTCAGCAGTGTTTTAAGACTCAACAATGTTCTGCACAATTAAATTAACTGCAAAAATGTTAAACATAATCCAAGTAAATGAAGGAAGTTATTCGTCATGTGACCTACTTTACGTCAAGTATTTCAACTCTACAAAAGATTCATTGATGTATGTACAAACTAAGTTTCAAAACTCTGCAATGTGTTACACAAGAAATACTGTTATTCAAAATCTAAACATCAAGCTTAAACTGGGCTAATGGAGAACTAAATATGGGTGAGAGAGACTTTATTTCAAAAGATCTGTTTTCAATTGTCTACATGTATATTACATCACCATTTTATAGTTTAGATTATATAGAAACCACATGATATTTGTCTATTTGAGAGCATAGTTTCTGCCAGTTTTCATTGGAATTGTTTACATAGGCAATGTGAAACTTAAATTCTTAAAACTTGCTCACAAAGGTTGTAATTTGGAGTAACTAAAAGTGAGAATTGGAAAGAGGAACAACAACTAAAAAGTGGTCTATTGCACAGAACTCTTCTCACATAAAAATCCCACAAAATTTGATGACTCTGCAATGTATAGCACCAAAAAATCCCACAAAATTTGATGACTCCTCAATGTATAGCACCAAAAATAAAACAATTTTAAAATCTAAAATCGAACTTACATTAGTGGTTCGACTTATGCCATCTGGACAAAGGTCAGCATCTCCAGCCACCATTTGTAACACATATTTATATGGAAGTACATGTTTCCACTGTGGGCGTCTTCCTAATACTCGTGCTGGATGTGGAAATTGCTGTTGTTTGACACTTTCAAAAGGACAAACTGTGTACTCATATTGGAGAATTTTAAATGGATAACAGGATTTACTCAACTTGTAGAAAACACCGTCTGGTCCAAATGGCTAAATAAAAAAGAAAATCAATATCAATATTATACCTCATAATTTTTTTTTCAAATAAATGCATTTATTTTACTCCAGGTGATATTTTTCAATACAGATCGTGTTCCATCACATGGTAATCCTCGATTACATAATAAAATTGAAAAATAAATAACAGTGTTATATACAGAAATATTGGGCTTGTGTGAGTTCGCATGTGCATGCATGTATCTTTAACACATATTTTTGACTTCTTCTCTGAAACTGCTGGACAGATTTCAATGATACTTGGTCAGAAGCTTATATGGGTCAGTGCAATTCAGATTTGTTCATGGCATTGCCATGGCTACCAAACCTAGGTCAAGGTGACCTAGAGGTGCAAAAAGCTTAAAAAATCTTCTTCTCCAAAACTGATAATGGGAGAAAAAAACTGATGTAATATTTGTTTCTCTAGGGTCTTAAGCCTTCAGTTTATTCATTTCATGAAATTCAGTCAAAAATGGGTTACACATTTTTGACAATTGAACTGTTTTAAAATTATGTTCATTGTCAGTATGAAGGCAACAACTTTGCAAGCAAATGGAAATGCACATTAGCGCCTTATGATGTTTGCTTTCAAAGTCGTCGCTTCATACTGACAATGAACACCATTGTAAAACAGTTCAATTGTTATATTTTTGTTAAATACTGTCTTTTTAAAAAATTATTCATTGACTTTTAGAATAAAAAATTCCCATCTATTACACATACACTTCGGGGGAGTCCAGTAGATGCAACAGCTGGGGGAGTCCAGTAGATGCAACAGCTGAATTTTAGACAGAGAATGACGCATTATTAATCTGCAATATTTTTGATGTGGAGTAACAATGGGGAGTTTTGGTTTGAAAAATTATAGTGCCATCAGGTATTTTGAGGGTATTTTTATTAACATAATGTATTTTTGAGAATATTGGATATAAAATATATATAAATAAATAAATATCAACAATAAATGTGTTGTTGTTTGTGGACTTCATTCCGGTCGAAAATCAGGTGCAGCTGTGTGGCCCCATGTCAATTATGGAAGAATTTGCAAAGAAGTTTGAAATAATAGATTGCTGGCTATATGTCGGAAGTGAAATCTGTGAATCAGAAACGGGGGGAAACTGTAGTAGAGGGATAATTTTCAATAACCAAGCATGTGGGTTTTGAATCTGCACCGGGATATGTGAGCGTAGACAAGGATTAACCGAGAGATTTTTTCTGGAAATGTCGACATTGTTAGGTTGAGATTCAATCTAGCATTATGTGCCAAGCTTCATACTCGGTAACGTTCAAATTAAGACAGCAAAGCAGGGAGAAGCATACTTATTCTCTACGTCTGGTGCAGTGCAAATATTACTCAAAGTTTAGAAAATGATCGTTTTAAGTTAAGCAAGGAGTTTCGTAGTACTTAAACCATGTATTATACATTTGAGGAGTTCCTTCTGTATCCCTAGCAAACTGATTAAAAGCATGTAGCTGATTTTTTAGTTTTTCCGATCGACAAACAAAGCATGTGAAACAGACAATTTTCACTGAATGTGGCATACATGCCTTAATCTAATTCCAATTGAAATTTACATCACTCTTAATTTACATCCCATGAGACACAAAATTAATTGACAAGTTGTATCATTACACATTGCCTCAAAATACATTAATAAGGGATATAGCAGCTTTGCCAAGGTAAGAAGAAATTTCTAATAAGATCCCATCATTGTTCAAGAATTTTTGTGGCTTGATGGTTTTAACAGACCAGTTCTTGTCTGTTCTTTCAAAAACACCATTTTATTTTTAAAGTCTGTCTCTCACAATGTCATTGTTACAGTGAATATCAGCCAGGTGCCTAAATATGTTATTAAAATTTTATTTGATTAATTTATTTGATTTCATTTTATGCATTTTAACCATTGAACCGTTCTTGTAAAATTTCCTAAAAATGTGTTTTTCAAGCTTGTCTGATATATAATCAAACGTTACATGATAGCCATGTTTGTTTACCTACATGTATGGTAATGTAGTTCCGGATTGTGTATTGCATTTTTTATGTATTCAAACAGGAGTGACGAGGTTTTTGTCGTTCATGAACGCAACGACCCTCAAGCTTGCAGCTATGGGAATTTCACAAGGCAGATAAAAATATTTGCATTTAATTTAAAAACTTCCGTAAAATGGCTTCAAATTGTTAGAACTTGACTATATAAACAGATAATGACATGCAATTTTAAGTTTTGACTTTTGTTTCTTAAATTGACTTTAAAAATTGGGTCAAGGTCACAAATAAAGGTTATGACCTAATTTGTGATTTGTGCAGTTTTAGGCAATTTTTTACAAAGAGATATTATATGAAGTCAAAACCTGAATAAAATGTTCAGCATGTAAAAATTTAACAAGGTACCATTTTTTGTAACTAAATGATAATCCATGTAGGAGTTGTTTCCCCTTAAGTGTTATTTTTTGCTTATAAGTACTAAAATTGTGCATTAGCTTGAACTATAATCTTTTTGTATAGGCATGTACATGTATATTAGAATGTTGTAAGCATTGATATGATGGTCATTTTGATATATGGTTCAAAGTCATATGTTCAAAGATCAAGGTCACAGCTGCATAAGACGACTGAAATGGGACTCATTCACATACCACCTGATACCCCATGACGTTTGTGAGTAACTTTTATTTCCATTGGATATGGAATCGTGTAAGTTGGCGTTTTCCCGTAAAAACGACGTTATTTCGGGAATTTGTAACGTGAATATTTTCTAAAGTGCTCCGCACAAACGTTATGGGGTACAAATCACATGGTATATGAATGAGCCTAGTTGTAAATTAACTTGAAAACTATTATCTTTTTGTATAGGCCCGTATATTAACATTTTGTAGGTATTGATATGATGGTCATTTTGATAAATGGTTCAAGGTCATATGTTCAAACTTCAAAGGTCAAGTTCATAGCTGCATGAGAAGACTGAAATAGTGAATTATCTTGAAAACTATTAACTTTTTGTATCATCATGTATTTTAGAATATTGTAGGTATTGATATTATGACCTTTTTGATTTATGGTTCAAGGTCATATGATCAAATGTCATGGCTGGTTTATGATTTGGAAATTATTTATTGTACTATAGTTAAATCAGGCATATTACTTATTTATAAATGAAGTGTGGCTAGGTTTTTTTGATTAATTATTGTGGCATTTCCAAACTTGAGGAATTTTGTTAAGTTTTTGTAATTAAGTTCTTTTCAAATGATTTTGGACATATCCTCAAGTGAGTGTTAAGGCCCATGGGCCTCTTGTTTATTTTACACATACATCCAACTTCAGGTGACCCCTTGCAAAAATCTCTATATTTTCCAAAAAATTCAGGTTTCCCTCATTGAATAAATGCATAATACTGTATTCTCCACCATCTTAGGTATGATATATCACCCTTGCTACTTACTGCTTTATTATCTAGAACACCTGCTGCCTGTAAATAACTTTTCTTTAATCTTTTTCCTAGTTGTTTTATTTTGTAATTTTCTTGATTCATCTGGATAATTTTGGCACATTTATTTTCACATGGACCTTGATACACTGAACTCTTTTTGTTTTTAACTGAAAATGTAGGGAAAATAAACAATTCTGGTTAGTTAGCACATGTAACCTAAATGGAAAGTTTTAAAATTGTGTAAAGTATAAAAAAAATAACAAAAACAAAAGAAACACCTCAATCTCCCTTCTGTCAGGTTCTGATACAAATCACCAAAGACCATCATGGCTGTCATCTGTAAGTCTGATCAAAGTCCTTGTCAGGTAGTCTATGTACTGATACAAATCAACAAGGACCATCATGGCTGTCATCTGTAATTCTGATCTAAGTTCTTGTCAGGTAGTCTATGTGCTGATACAGGACACCATGGACCATCATGGCTGTCATCTGTAAGTCTGCTCAAAGTCCTTGTCAGGTAGTCTATGTACTGATACAGGACACCAAGGACCATCATGGCTGTCATCTGTAAGTCTGATCAAAGTCCTTGTCAGGTAGTCTATGTACTGATACAAATCACCAAGGACCATCATGGCTGTCATCTGTAAGTCTGATCAAAGTCCTTGTCAGGTAGTCTATGTACTGATACAAATCACCAAGGACCATCATGGCTGTCATCTGTAAGTCTGATCCAAGTCCTTGTCAGGTAGTCTATGCACCGATACAGAACACCAAGGACCATCATGGCTGTCATCTGTAAGTCTGATCCAAGTCCTTGTCAGGTAGTCTATGTACTGATACAGAACACCAAGGACCATCATGGCTGTCTTCTGTAAGTCTGATCAAAGTCCTTGTCAGGTAGTCTATGTACTGATACAAATCACCAAGGACCATCATGGCTGTCATCTGTAAGTCTGATCCAAGTCCTTGTCAGGTAGTCTATGTACTGATACAAATCACCAAGGACCATCATGGCTGTCATCTGTAAGTCTGATCCAAGTCCTTGTCAGGTAGTCTATGTACTGATACAAATCACCAAGGACCATCATGGCTGTCATCTGTAAGTCTGATCAAAGTCCTTGTCAGGTAGTCTATGTACTGATACAAATCACCAAGGACCATCATGGCTGTCATCTGTAAGTCTGATCCAAGTCCTTGTCAGGTAGTCTATGTACTGATACAAATCACCAAGGACCATCATGGCTGTCATCTGTAAGTCTGATCCAAGTCCTTGTCAGGTAGTCTATGCACCGATACAGAACACCAAGGACCATCATGGCTGTCATCTGTAAGTCTGATCCAAGTCCTTGTCAGGTAGTCTATGTACTGATACAGAACACCAAGGACCATCATGGCTGTCTTCTGTAAGTCTGATCAAAGTCCTTGTCAGGTAGTCTATGTACTGATACAAATCACAAAGGACCATCATGGCTGTCATCTGTAAGTCTGATCCAAGTCCTTGTCAGGTAGTCTATGTACTGATACAAATCACCAAGGACCATCATGGCTGTCATCTGTAAGTCTGATCCAAGTCCTTGTCAGGTAGTCTATGTACTGATACAAATCACCAAGGACCATCATGGCTGTCTTCTGTAAGTCTGATCAAAGTCCTTGTCAGGTAGTCTATGTACTGATACAAATTACCAAGGACCATCATGGCTGTCATCTGTAAGTCTGATCCAAGTCCTTGACAGGTAGTCTATGTACTGATACAAATCACCAAGGACCATCATGGCTGTCATCTGTAAGTCTGATCTAAGTCCTTGTCAGGTAGTCTATGTACTGATACAGAACACCAAGGACCATCATGGCTGTCATCTGTAAGTCTGATCCAAGTCCTTGTCAGGTAGTCTATGTACTGATACAGAACACCAAGGACCATCATGGCTGTCATCTGTAAGTCTGATCCAAGTCCTTGTCAGGTAGTCTATGTACTGATACAGAACACCAAGGACCATCATGGCTGTCTTCTGTAAGTCTGATCAAAGTCCTTGTCAGGTAGTCTATGTACTGATACAAATCACCAAGGACCATCATGGCTGTCATCTGTAAGTCTGATCCAAGTCCTTGTCAGGTAGTCTATGTACTGATACAGAACACCAAGGACCATCATGGCTATCTTCTGTAAGTCTGATCAAAGTCCTTGTCAGGTAGTCTATGTACTGATACAAATCACCAAGGACCATCATGGCTGTCATCTGTAAGTCTGATCCAAGTCCTTGTCAGGTAGTCTATGTACTGATACAAATCACCAAGGACCATCATGGCTGTCTTCTGTAAGTTTGATCTAAGTCTTCCTCAAGTAACTTATGATTATGTGAAAAATTGAAACTGATCTACAATCTTATTAATTTATTTTTAAGCCAATCTTACCTTTAATAACGAGATCTTTAGGTAATAATACATTGTTCCACTCATCACTTCCATCACAACAATCACAAAGTCCATCATTTACCCGGCTACTTACAATTAAATGAGGTTCTGTGTCTGGCATCTGCCAGTGACAATAAAATCTAAATGTACAATTATAATTACATGATAAAGTGTCTTAGTAATAAATTAAATATATAAAAAATAGTCCTTTCTGTCAGTCAGATGAATGAATGAATCAATCAATGAAAAATAGCTGCAGACGAATGATAGCAGGAAGGAGGTTGGAAAACATTACATATGAATTCATTTGTATCAATAGAAGAGTGAAAACAAATAATTTCCCTTATATCACCTCTTTTCATTGGGCTCCAGTAAAAAAAAGGTGAACTGATCAATGATCACCCATTAAATTTACCTCTGACAGTAGGCTTTTATTGTGTTCATAACTAAAATCTCTTGCTGACCAAGGTTAAAGGTTTTTTCATTTTAATTTTTATTTTTTAAATTTTTTTAATTGTTTATTTGTATAACAGTAGCAAACAAATAAAGTAAGAAGTCTTTACTGTTTTGTAGTCTATATTGGACATGAAAATATTTTGTTTATCCAAGATTAACATTTTCTGTTCAATTTTAGGGTAAAGTCAAGCTATGTGTACTATGACTGCATAATATAACTTCTATTATGACATCAACAATTTGAAGATAGACATTATTAGTTTGTTTAATATGTATCACAAGGAGGATGGGAAACAGTTCAATGACAAAACACTTTGTTTTATGTGTCCACTAAACCATCATGAATTTTTGGAAAGTTATTCACACACACACACACACACATTTTTTTTTTTTTTTTTTTTTTTTTTTTTTTTTTTTTTTTTTGTCTGAAAGAATCAGTTGTACATGAAATGTTGTGTAAATAGATGCATGTAAAAAAATTATAATATTTGGTTTGGTCAGGTTATGAGTTCAGTTTTTATATCAAAATTGGTATTTCTTTTTGACTTACAAGGCGTCAGGACAGGCTGATGTCCCTGGTTCATCGGAAGAATCTTCACAATCACAGTAATCATCATTAACTCTGGAAAAATGTATTCTTTTCTGTAAAAGAAAAACAATGCATATACATGTATTAGCAAATATATAAATACATTTATATCAGAAATTTTGAGTCAATGCATAAAGCTTTGACAACCTGTAATGTACATAAGTGACGTGGTAGTGGTGATGACAGTGTTCAAAGTTTAGATCAGTCTGTAGGTCCACAATCTGTAATGACTGTGTGATGACAGTGTTCAAAGTTTAGATCAGTCTATAGGTCCACAATCTGTAATGACTGTGTGATGACAGTGTTCAAAGTTTAGATCAGTCTGTAGGTCCACAATTTGTAATGACTGTGTGATGACAGTGTTCAAAGTTTAGATCAGTCTATAGGTCCACAATCTGTAATGACTGTGTGATGACAGTGTTCAAAGTTTAGATCAGTCTATAGGTCCACAATCTGTAATGACTGTGTGATGACAGTGTTCAAAGTTTAGATCAGTCTGTAGGTCCACAATTTGTAATGACTGTGTGATGACAGTGTTCAAAGTTTAGATCAGTCTATAGGTCCACAATCTGTAATGACTGTGTGATGACAGTGTTCAAAGTTTAGATCAGTCTATAGGTCCACAATCTGTAATGACTGTGTGATGACAGTGTTCAAAGTTTAGATCAGTCTGTGGGTCCACAATCTGTAATGACTGTGTGATGACAGTGTTCAAAGTTTAGATCAGTCTATAGGTCCACAATCTGTAATGACTGTGTGATGACAGTGTTCAAAGTTTAGATCAGCCTATAGGTCCACAATCTGTTATGACTGTGTGATGACAGTGTTCAAAGATTAGATCAGTCTGTAGGTCCACAATCTGTAATGACTGTGTGATGACAGTGTTTAAAGTTTAGATCAGTCTGTGGGTCCACAATCTGTAATGACTGTGTGATGACTGTGTTTAAAGTTTAGATCAGTCTGTGGGTCCACAATCTGTAATGACTGTGTGATGACTGTGTTTAAAGTTTAGATCAGTCTGTGGGTCCACAATCTGTAATGACTGTGTGATGACTGTGTTTAAAGTTTAGATCAGTCTGTGGGTCCACAATCTGTAATGACTGTGTGATGACAGTGTTTAAAGTTTAGATCAGTCTGTGGGTCCACAATCTGTAATGACTGTGTGATGACAGTGTTTAAAGTTTAGATCAGTCTGTAGGTCCACAATCTGTAATGACTGTGTGATGACAGTGTTTAAAGTTTAGATCAGTCTGTGGGTCCACAATCTGTAATGACTGTGTGATGACTGTGTTTAAAGTTTAGATCAGTCTGTGGGTCCACAATCTGTAATGACTGTGTGATGACTGTGTTCAAAGTTTAGATCAGCCTATAGGTCCACAATCTGTTATGACTGTGTGATGACTGTGTTTAAAGTTTAGATCAGTCTGTGGGTCCACAATCTGTAATGACTGTGTGATGACTGTGTTTAAAGTTTAGATCAGCCTATAGGTCCACAATCTGTAATGACTGTGTGATGACAGTGTTTAAAGTTTAGATCAGTCTGTAGGTCCACAATTGTATTGACTGTGTGATGACAGTGTTTAAAGTTTAGATCAGTCTGTGGGTCCACAATCTGTAATGACTGTGTGATGACTGTGTTTAAAGTTTAGATCAGTCTGTGGGTCCACAATCTGTAATGACTGTGTGATGACTGTGTTCAAAGTTTAGATCAGCCTATAGGTCAACAATCTGTTATGACTGTGTGATGACAGTGTTTAAAGTTTAGATCAGTCTGTGGGTCCACAATCTGTAATGACTGTGTGATGACTGTGTTCAAAGTTTAGATCAGCCTATAGGTCCACAATCTGTTATGACTGTGTGATGACAGTGTTCAAAGTTTAGATCAGCCTATAGGTCCACAATCTGTTATGACTGTGTGATGACAGTGTTTAAAGTTTAGATCAGTCTGTGGGTCCACAATCTGTAATGACTGTCGAATGACATTGTTCAAAGTTTAGATCAGTCTGTAGGTCCACAATCTGTAATGACTGTGTGATGACAGTGTTCAAAGTTTAGTTCAGTCTGTAGGTCCACAATCTGTAATGACTGTGTGATGACAGTGTTCAAAGTTTAGATCAGTCTGTAGGTCCACAATCTGTAATGACTGTGTGATGACAGTGTTCAAAGATTAGATCAGTCTGTAGGTCCACAATCTGTAATGACTGTGTGATGACAGTGTTCAAAGTTTAGATCAGTCTGTAGGTCCACAATCTGTAATGACTGTGTGATGACAGTGTTCAAAGTTTAGATCAGTCTGTAGGTCCACAATCTGTAATGACTGTGTGATGACAGTGTTCAAAGTTTAGATCAGTCTGTAGGTCCACAATCTGTAATGACTGTGTGATGACAGTGTTCAAAGTTTAGATCAGTCTGTAGGTCCACAATCTGTAATGACTGTGTGATGACAGTGTTCAAAGTTTAGATCAGTCTGTAGGTCCACAATCTGTAATGACTGTGTGATGACAGTGTTCAAAGTTTAGATCAGTCTGTAGGTCCACAATCTGTAATGACTGTGTGATGACAGTGTTCAAAGTTTAGATCAGTCTGTAGGTCCACAATCTGTAATGACTGTGTGATGACAGTGTTCAAAGTTTAGATCAGTCTGTAGGTCCACAATCTGTAATGACTGTGTGATGACAGTGTTCAAAGTTTAGATCAGTCTGTAGGTCCACAATCTGTAATGACTGTGTGATGACAGTGTTCAAAGTTTAGATCAGTCTGTAGGTCCACAATCTGTAATGACTGTGTGATGACAGTGTTCAAAGTTTAGATCAGTCTGTAGGTCCACAATCTGTAATGACTGTGTGATGACAGTGTTCAAAGTTTAGATCAGTCTGTAGGTCCACAATCTGTAATGACTGTGTGATGACAGTGTTCAAAGTTTAGATCAGTCTGTAGGTCCACAATCTGTAATGACTGTGTGATGACAGTGTTCAAAGTTTAGATCAGTCTGTAGGTCCACAATCTGTAATGACTGTGTGATGACAGTGTTCAAAGTTTAGATCAGTCTGTAGGTCCACAATCTGTAATGACTGTGTGATGACAGTGTTCAAAGTTTAGATCAGTCTGTAGGTCCACAATCTGTAATGACTGTGTGATGACAGTGTTCAAAGTTTAGATCAGTCTGTAGGTCCACAATCTGTAATGACTGTGTGATGACAGTGTTCAAAGATTTAGATCAGTCTGTAGGTCCACAATCTGTAATGACTGTGTGATGACAGTGTTCAAAGTTTAGATCAGTCTGTAGGTCCACAATCTGTAATGACTGTGTGATGACAGTGTTCAAAGTTAGATCAGTCTGTAGGTCCACAATCTGTAATGACTGTGTGATGACAGTGTTCAAAGTTTAGATCAGTCTGTAGGTCCACAATCTGTAATGACTGTGTGATGACAGTGTTCAAAGTTAGATCAGTCTGTAGGTCCACAATCTGTAATGACTGTGTGATGACAGTGTTCAAAGTTTAGATCAGTCTGTAGGTCCACAATCTGTAATGACTGTGTGATGACAGTGTTCAAAGTTAGATCAGTCTGTAGGATCCACAATCTGTAATGACTGTGTGATGACAGTGTTCAAAGTTTAGATCAGTCTGTAGGTCCACAATCTGTAATGACTGTGTGATGACAGTGTTCAAAGTTTAGATCAGTCTGTAGGTCCACAATCTGTAATGACTGTGTGATGACAGTGTTCAAAGTTTAGATCAGTCTGTAGGTCCACAATCTGTAATGACTGTGTGATGACAGTGTTCAAAGTTTAGATCAGTCTGTAGGTCCACAATCTGTAATGACTGTGTGATGACAGTGTTTAAAGTTTAGATCAGTCTGTGGTCCACAATCTGTAATGACTGTGTGATGACAGTGTTTCAAAGTTTAGATCAGTCTGTAGGTCCACAATCTGTAATGACTGTGTGATGACAGTGTTCAAAGTTTAGATCAGTCTGTAGGTCCACAATCTGTAATGACTGTGTGATGACAGTGTTTCAAAGTTTAGATCAGTCTGTAGGTCCACAATCTGTAATGACTGTGTGATGACAGTGTTTCAAAGTTTAGATCAGTCTGTAGGTCCACAATCTGTAATGACTGTGTGATGACAGTGTTCAAAGTTTAGATCAGTCTGTAGGTCCACAATCTGTAATGACTGTGTGATGACAGTGTTCAAAGTTTAGATCAGTCTGTAGGTCCACAATCTGTAATGACTGTGTGATGACAGTGTTCAAAGTTTAGATCAGTCAAAGTTTAGATCAGTCTGTAGGTCCACAATCTGTAATGACTGTGTGATGACAGTGTTCAAAGTTTAGATCAGTCTGTAGGTCCACAATCTGTAATGACTGTGTGATGACAGTGTTCAAAGTTTAGATCAGTCTGTAGGTCCACAATCTGTAATGACTGTGTGATGACAGTGTTCAAAGTTTAGATCAGTCTGTAGGTCCACAATCTGTATGACTGTGTGATGACAGTGTTCAAAGTTTAGATCAGTCTGTAGGTCCACAATCTGTAATGACTGTGTGATGACAGTGTTCAAAGTTTAGATCAGTCTGTAGGTCCACAATCTGTAATGACTGTGTGATGACAGTGTTCAAAGTTTAGATCAGTCTGTAGGTCCACAATCTGTAATGACTGTGTGATGACAGTGTTCAAAGTTTAGATCAGTCTGTAGGTCCACAATCTGTAATGACTGTGTGATGACAGTGTTCAAAGTTTAGATCAGTCTGTAGGTCCACAATCTGTAATGACTGTGTGATGACAGTGTTCAAAGTTTAGATCAGTCTGTAGGTCCACAATCTGTAATGACTGTGTGATGACAGTGTTCAAAGTTTAGATCAGTCTGTAGGTCCACAATCTGTAATGACTGTGTGATGACAGTGTTCAAAGTTTAGATCAGTCTGTAGGTCCACAATCTGTAATGACTGTGTGATGACAGTGTTCAAAGTTTAGATCAGTCTGTAGGTCCACAATCTGTAATGACTGTGTGATGACAGTGTTCAAAGTTTAGATCAGTCTGTAGGTCCACAATCTGTAATGACTGTGTGATGACAGTGTTCAAAGTTTAGATCAGTCTGTAGGTCCACAATCTGTAATGACTGTGTGATGACAGTGTTCAAAGTTTAGATCAGTCTGTAGGTCCACAATCTGTATTGACTGTGTGATGACAGTGTTCAAAGTTTAGATCAGTCTGTAGGTCCACAATCTGTAATGACTGTGTGATGACAGTGTTCAAAGTTTAGATCAGTCTGTAGGTCCACAATCTGTAATGACTGTGTGATGACAGTGTTCAAAGTTTAGATCAGTCTGTAGGTCCACAATCTGTAATGACTGTGTGATGACAGTGTTCAAAGTTTAGATCAGTCTGTAGGTCCACAATCTGTAATGACTGTGTGATGACAGTGTTCAAAGTTTAGATCAGTCTGTAGGTCCACAATCTGTAATGACTGTGTGATGACAGTGTTCAAAGTTTAGATCAGTCTGTAGGTCCACAATCTGTAATGACTGTGTGATGACAGTGTTCAAAGTTTAGATCAGTCTGTAGGTCCACAATCTGTAATGACTGTGTGATGACAGTGTTCAAAGTTTAGATCAGTCTGTAGGTCCACAATCTGTAATGACTGTGTGATGACAGTGTTCAAAGTTTAGATCAGTCTGTAGGTCCACAATCTGTAATGACTGTGTGATGACAGTGTTCAAAGTTTAGATCAGTCTGTAGGTCCACAATCTGTAATGACTGTGTGATGACAGTGTTCAAAGTTTAGATCAGTCTGTAGGTCCACAATCTGTAATGACTGTGTGATGACAGTGTTCAAAGTTTAGATCAGTCTGTAGGTCCACAATCTGTAATGACTGTGTGATGACAGTGTTCAAAGTTTAGATCAGTCTGTAGGTCCACAATCTGTAATGACTGTGTGATGACAGTGTTCAAAGTTTAGATCAGTCTGTAGGTCCACAATCTGTAATGACTGTGTGATGACAGTGTTCAAAGTTTAGATCAGTCTGTAGGTCCACAATCTGTAATGACTGTGTGATGACAGTGTTCAAAGTTTAGATCAGTCTGTAGGTCCACAATCTGTAATGACTGTGTGATGACAGTGTTCAAAGTTTAGATCAGTCTGTAGGTCCACAATCTGTAATGACTGTGTGATGACAGTGTTCAAAGTTTAGATCAGTCTGTAGGTCCACAATCTGTAATGACTGTGTGATGACAGTGTTCAAAGTTTAGATCAGTCTGTAGGTCCACAATCTGTAATGACTGTGTGATGACAGTGTTCAAAGTTTAGATCAGTCTGTAGGTCCACAATCTGTAATGACTGTGTGATGACAGTGTTCAAAGTTTAGATCAGTCTGTAGGTCCACAATCTGTAATGACTGTGTGATGACAGTGTTCAAAGTTTAGATCAGTCTGTAGGTCCACAATCTGTAATGACTGTGTGATGACAGTGTTCAAAGTTTAGATCAGTCTGTAGGTCCACAATCTGTAATGACTGTGTGATGACAGTGTTCAAAGTTTAGATCAGTCTGTAGGTCCACAATCTGTAATGACTGTGTGATGACAGTGTTCAAAGTTTAGATCAGTCTGTAGGTCCACAATCTGTAATGACTGTGTGATGACAGTGTTCAAAGTTTAGATCAGTCTGTAGGTCCACAATCTGTAATGACTGTGTGATGACAGTGTTCAAAGTTTAGATCAGTCTGTAGGTCCACAATCTGTAATGACTGTGTGATGACAGTGTTCAAAGTTTAGATCAGTCTGTAGGTCCACAATCTGTAATGACTGTGTGATGACAGTGTTCAAAGTTTAGATCAGTCTGTAGGTCCACAATCTGTAATGACTGTGTGATGACAGTGTTCAAAGTTTAGATCAGTCTGTAGGTCCACAATCTGTAATGACTGTGTGATGACAGTGTTCAAAGTTTAGATCAGTCTGTAGGTCCACAATCTGTAATGACTGTGTGATGACAGTGTTCAAAGTTTAGATCAGTCTGTAGGTCCACAATCTGTAATGACTGTGTGATGACAGTGTTCAAAGTTTAGATCAGTCTGTAGGTCCACAATCTGTAATGACTGTGTGATGACAGTGTTCAAAGTTTAGATCAGTCTGTAGGTCCACAATCTGTAATGACTGTGTGATGACAGTGTTCAAAGTTTAGATCAGTCTGTAGGTCCACAATCTGTAATGACTGTGTGATGACAGTGTTCAAAGTTTAGATCAGTCTGTAGGTCCACAATCTGTAATGACTGTGTGATGACAGTGTTCAAAGTTTAGATCAGTCTGTAGGTCCACAATCTGTAATGACTGTGTGATGACAGTGTTCAAAGTTTAGATCAGTCTGTAGGTCCACAATCTGTAATGACTGTGTGATGACAGTGTTCAAAGTTTAGATCAGTCTGTAGGTCCACAATCTGTAATGACTGTGTGATGACAGTGTTCAAAGTTTAGATCAGTCTGTAGGTCCACAATCTGTAATGACTGTGTGATGACAGTGTTCAAAGTTTAGATCAGTCTGTAGGTCCACAATCTGTAATGACTGTGTGATGACAGTGTTCAAAGTTTAGATCAGTCTGTAGGTCCACAATCTGTAATGACTGTGTGATGACAGTGTTTCAAAGTTTAGATCAGTCTGTAGGTCCACAATCTGTAATGACTGTGTGATGACAGTGTTCAAAGTTTAGATCAGTCTGTAGGTCCACAATCTGTAATGACTGTGTGATGACAGTGTTCAAAGTTTAGATCAGTCTGTAGGTCCACAATCTGTAATGACTGTGTGATGACAGTGTTCAAAGTTTAGATCAGTCTGTAGGTCCACAATCTGTAATGACTGTGTGATGACAGTGTTCAAAGTTTAGATCAGTCTGTAGGTCCACAATCTGTAATGACTGTGTGATGACAGTGTTTCAAAGTTTAGATCAGTCTGTAGGTCCACAATCTGTAATGACTGTGTGATGACAGTGTTTAAAGTTTAGATCAGTCTGTAGGTCCACAATCTGTAATGACTGTGTGATGACAGTGTTCAAAGTTTAGATCAGTCTGTAGGTCCACAATCTGTAATGACTGTGTGATGACAGTGTTCAAAGTTTAGATCAGTCTGTAGGTCCACAATCTGTAATGACTGTGTGATGACAGTGTTCAAAGTTTAGATCAGTCTGTAGGTCCACAATCTGTAATGACTGTGTGATGACAGTGTTCAAAGTTTAGATCAGTCTGTAGGTCCACAATCTGTAATGACTGTGTGATGACAGTGTTCAAAGTTTAGATCAGTCTGTAGGTCCACAATCTGTAATGACTGTGTGATGACAGTGTTCAAAGTTTAGATCAGTCTGTAGGTCCACAATCTGTAATGACTGTGTGATGACAGTGTTCAAAGATTAGATCAGTCTGTAGGTCCACAATCTGTAATGACTGTGTGATGACAGTGTTCAAAGTTTAGATCAGTCTGTAGGTCCACAATCTGTAATGACTGTGTGATGACAGTGTTCAAAGTTTAGATCAGTCTTAGGTCCACAATCTGTAATGACTGTGTGATGACAGTGTTCAAAGTTTAGATCAGTCTGTAGGTCCACAATCTGTAATGACTGTGTGATGACAGTGTTCAAAGTTTAGATCAGTCTGTAGGTCCACAATCTGTAATGACTGTGTGATGACAGTGTTCAAAGTTTAGATCAGTCTGTAGGTCCACAATCTGTAATGACTGTGTGATGACAGTGTTCAAAGTTTAGATCAGTCTGTAGGTCCACAATCTGTAATGACTGTGTGATGACAGTGTTCAAAGTTTAGATCAGTCTGTAGGTCCACAATCTGTAATGACTGTGTGATGACAGTGTTCAAAGTTTAGATCAGTCTGTAGGTCCACAATCTGTAATGACTGTGTGATGACAGTGTTCAAAGTTTAGATCAGTCTGTAGGTCCACAATCTGTAATGACTGTGTGATGACAGTGTTCAAAGTTTAGATCAGTCTGTAGGTCCACAATCTGTAATGACTGTGTGATGACAGTGTTCAAAGTTTAGATCAGTCTGTAGGTCCACAATCTGTAATGACTGTGTGATGACAGTGTTCAAAGTTTAGATCAGTCTGTAGGTCCACAATCTGTAATGACTGTGTGATGACAGTGTTCAAAGTTTAGATCAGTCTGTAGGATCCACAATCTGTAATGACTGTGTGATGACAGTGTTCAAAGTTTAGATCAGTCTGTAGGTCCACAATCTGTAATGACTGTGTGATGACAGTGTTCAAAGTTTAGATCAGTCTGTAGGTCCACAATCTGTAATGACTGTGTGATGACAGTGTTCAAAGTTTAGATCAGTCTGTAGGTCCACAATCTGTAATGACTGTGTGATGACAGTGTTCAAAGTTTAGATCAGTCTGTAGGTCCACAATCTGTAATGACTGTGTGATGACAGTGTTCAAGTTTAGATCAGTCTGTAGGTCCACAATCTGTAATGACTGTGTGATGACAGTGTTCAAGTTTAGATCAGTCTGTAGGTCCACAATCTGTAATGACTGTGTGATGACAGTGTTCAAAGTTTAGATCAGTCTATAGATCCACAATCTGTAATGACTGTGTGATGACAGTGTTCAAGTGACTAGATCAGTGTGTAGGTCCACAATCTGTAATGACTGTGTGATGACAGTGTTCAAAGTTTAGATCAGTCTAAGGTCCACAATCTGTAATGACTGTGTGATGACAGTGTTCAAAGTTTAGATCAGTCTATAGATCCACAATCTGTAATGACTGTGTGATGACAGTGTTCAAAGTTTAGGTAGTCTATAGGAAGAAAATCTACTGATCCTTGTGTCATTCTATAATTGATATTTGGTCAACCATGTTACTTCTGATACATGTATATTATATATTTAAAATTTCATATATGTGTATCTATACAAGATATATGTACCTGAGATTTTATACAATGAAACATGTTGTCTTTATCTGGATGATATAATTTTGCTTTCTCAGAATGTACACCTCTGGGAAGTGATAAATTTTTTAACACTAATAATTTGTCTCTAAGTAACGATTCTTCTTTCTTCTCATCAATAGTTTGATCAAATTCAACAGGCTTGTTATGTTCTGACTCCATAACAATTCCTGATACTACAGCCATCCTAGCATTCTTTTTTGCAGACATGTTCAACACTTTGAGAGCAAAAAATTGCATTAGGAAAAACAGAACAGCACCACATGCAATGAAAAGTAATATTCTGGGACGCCTGCCTCTGATATATCTGGGTAATGGCATAATTAATCAGTGATGTATACATCTCGGCAAGCACATTCTCAACCTGAAAGTAAAGTTAATGCATGCAGTTAAAACACAAAAAAGTACAATGAAAATCTCATAGCTCAAACTTCATTAAAAACATTTTGACCACAAGCTTCTGGTGTTTTCAGTGATAGTATTACCATTGGTAAAAAAACAAGTTGATACAGATACCACCTTTTGATTTTGATTTTGAGTTATTATATTTATACAACTAACCAATCCTGAATCAAGTTATCTTAGGCTTACTGTGTGCTGAATATTGCAATACCTTTGAAAAAATTCCAAGAGGTGCATATTTTCAGAAAGCAAAATACAGTATAATACAATCAGAACTAAAACAGAGGTCAATTAGACACAATGACACAGAATCCAACTTATAACTGAAACACAACACTGAAATAGACATCTGAGGGATAAAAGAAATATAAATGGCAAAAAAAAAAAAAAAAAAAAAAAAACCAAAAGAAAACAAAAAAAAAAAAAAAAAAAAAAAATATGGAGTCAAAGTTTTGACAAATGGCTTATGGTACCATCTCTTGTTTGATTAAAGATTCTTTTACTGTCTATATTGGACATGAAAATATTTTGTTTATCCAAGATTAACATTTTCTGTCCAATTTTAGGTCAAGCTATGTGTGCTATGACTGCATAATATAACTTCTATTATGACATCAACAGTTTGAAGGTAGACATTATTAGTGTAACAGGAGGGAGAAAAATGCAGGGTCGGACCGGGGATCAAACCCGGGACCTCCCGCACTATAGGCGAGTGCTCTACCAACTAAGCTACCCAGACCGCTACATTCCTCCTGTTATTCTTGAGTTTCCCATGATCCTATGGGAAATTTCACCCCCAATTCCCTCAGATGGACTTTATACGGCCGCATATATATGTCAGTCCATCACTTCCGAGGGCCACACTGGCCACCAAACTGTAACATGAGGGAGAAAATATGCAGGGTGGGACCGGGGATCGAACCCAGGACCTCCTGCACTATAGGCGAGTGCTATACCAACTGAGCTACCCAGACCGCTACATTAGTTTGCATAATAAGTATTACAAGGAGGATGGGAAACAGTTCAATGACAAAACACTTTGTTTTATGTGTCCACTAAACCGTCATGAATTTTTGGAAAGCTATTCAGACACACACACACACACACATTTTTTTGACATTTTGTTCTTGTTTGTTTAATCTTTTTCAATCACCTCTATAGCTATCAGAAGTGGTCCAAATTTTTCAAAATTCACTTAGATACAGGACCTCTGTTGAGATCAACTCTGAAAATCGCCAAGAAACAACTGATTTTACAATCCACAATTTCGACTATATCACTTTGACATGTCTTTGCATCAGTGCAAAAATTTATTAATCATAAAGAAGATTCGATTTGTTTTAAAAGATGAATTTAAAAAACATGGCTAATGTCCAACTTAACAGTGAGAGAGAGAGCGAGAGAGAGATAGATAGAGAGAGAGAGAGATTATTCCTGCCAAATATGTGGTTGTTATTTTAAAATTTTGCCTACATGGAAATCAAGTTAAACAAGTCTGTTACATGTAATCATCGATCCATGGGGGCAGCCATTTTGAACGTCACGTGACCTTATTGACACGTTCACAATTTCAATAGTTTATCTATTTATTTTATGAATTGTCCTTGATTTATTATATATATTTTATTGTTTGTCAATTATTACATTATATTTTTATTTGTCGAAAATAATTTCAATATCTGCAACATAAACATTACGTCATTTCCGTCAGGGTGGAGACCATTTTGAAAGCAAACACAAATATTACATCCTGCTGATGAATCAGTGAAAAACTGAATAAAATTCTGGCATTTTAAAGGTAAAATTGTCTGATAACAAAGCACAATAACATTAAAATATGTCACATCACATTTTATTCGTTTATGACAAGGGTTTGTTGAAGTAGACCAAATAATTATTTGGAAGTTCCGGGAAAATTGTCTTCGGTAACACTTGATTTTGATAAATCGAAATAGAATTTTGTATCCTTCTTCCTTTCAGAACATTTCATTTTAGGTTCAAAATACAGACCACAGGAGCTCGTAATTGAAAAGAAAACATTACTATTTAACAAATTTATATATCTTTTAAATGTTATACTGTTTTTCATGTAAAAATTTCATCACAATCCATGCTAATATAAAGATGTATTTGACCATTGTTTTTTTGTTTTTTTTTTGGTTTTTTTTTTTTTTTTTACCGTAGGATACAGCGAGTGAAGGGAGATAACTAGTCAGCTTCCATCAATAACTTTAAAACATTTATTAATATAATATATAGAGTTTATCACTTGAATTTATTAAATAATGAGAGGTATTGTTTAGGTCGTTATAAAAATAGCTAAATACAGTTGATAATTTAAAGGGTACCTGTAACGATTTTCAGTTTTGACATATTTTATTCGTCGTACTTAAATATGGCTGTATCGAAAATTCCATAAACTTCCATATCATAATAAGGTAGATATCGATGATTTTCTAATACATCTCTAGAAATCCAAATCAAAAAGGTCGATATCGAGGCTCCCGTGTTGTGACGTCATACCAGTAACATACCTCCACAGAATATTTTTTACCAACTACTAAAATATGTCAAATACGAACTCGTAGTTTAACTTTCTATGATTATTTTACGAGAAAACCATTTAATGAAGTGGTATTAACACCCGTTTGACATATACCGATAATTAAGATTATTATTAATCCTTTTGTTTATTAGACACATTCCTTAGATACAGACTCACACCTGTAATTAACAGGATGTCACTTATAATTTGCAAAATTGATTTGAAGGTTGATAAAGTTATCTTACGTCCTGTAATATACAATAATATATTTACAGTTCTAGTAAAGTAAAATATTTTTATTTGGTAAACGTTATTTGTCATATACAGTATAAAGATATCAGTCGGGGAAAAAATGGATATTTTAAAAAGTAAAGAAAAAGAATTTTTTTCCTTAGTTTTCATGTCAATAATAATAATAATAATAATAATAATAATAATAATAATATGACTTTTAGGCAAAATTGAAAATTAAAAATTGACGACCATAATAGTCTAAAACATGTTTATTGATCTACTTACAGCATTTGATTTTATTAGATTTTCCTTGGGAATACATTTAGCTGTGATATTCTTAAATTCTTAATTTTATATATACAAATCCATAAAATTATTATTATTATATTATTATTATTATTATTATTATTTTTATCTCTTTTTTTTAAAATGTGGTCTCATTCTAAAATCCGTGTCATTTCATTTTAAACAATTATGATATATATATCTTGTTTTTTTCAAGTTTCTTTTTAATTACCCCAGCATTAATTAGTCATCGGACAGTTGAAAACAACTGTGTTACAGACTTTAATTGTGTGAAAATCTTCCAATTATCGAGGAAATGTGATGCCGCCAGAATATTTAAAAGTTTTCTACATCACAGTCATTTAATTTCAACTGTCAATAAACATTGCACAAAAGAGCATAGGCGATTGGGTTTTTATGAATTGATTTTTAGATGGTGCTTCTGCCATGTGCTGATTTTGAATTTTTATTAAAATAATGCATTTAAAATTTTGAATTTTGAATGAATTATTTTAATAGAAATTAAAAATCAGCACATGACACCACAGTAAGTTCCATAATATTCATCCGGCAGTCTGTCCAGTCCGATTTGATATTTAAATCATTTTTAAATGTCGGCGATTAAATTAATTTTGTATTTGACAAGTAAAAACCAGAGACATATATTATGTAATATATGTCTCTGTAAAAACTAATCGCGTATTTTTTGTAATAGCTATGCAACTTATCGTAATTCTTGAGTCTGTCCAGTCCGACTTAATAAGATAATTTATTTAAAAAAAAGTCAAAGATATAATCAATTTTCGTGTTATTGACAAGTTAACACTCGTCAAGTATTTTTCAACAGCTATGCAACCAAATGCAGTCACAATTCTTGACGGTAGTTTGGGACTCGACTCAATATGTTCGTCAGATTCGTCCGTTTCTGGTTCGAATAAATAACGGTTATACTCCAAATTCATCACTTCTAAGAAAGTCTACTGCTTCCCGAAATAATGACGAACTATTTGACATAAATAGGTACATGTCAGAGTTGTTACTTTATTCTACATACGTCAATATATCATCATTGTTACTACTGTCTATTATGTTAGACACTACTTCTAATACTGCAATGACGTCACACGTTTATAACTCAAAACGAGGCGATTCACTTTTCGATAAAGAGAAAGTTATAAAATGTGGATTTCAAACCGCTATAACTTTTTTATTTTGTCACCAATTTTGATGCGGTTTTCAATATTGTTATATTTAAATAATATATAAAACAATTGTGATAAAAAAAATTTTGGTTACAGGTACCCTTTAACATTGAAGCAGACTTTTCAACTATAAAGAAAATAATCGTTATTTTCATTTTAATTAAGATAATATTCAGGGTTCGTACAGGCCTGGAAAAGTCCTTAAATTTTGAGGTTTGCCCTAAAAAGACCCTAAAAATAAGTCTGACCCTAAAAAGCCCTTAAATTGATCCTGAAGGCCCTAAAAAACCCTTGATTTTGGCCAATTGGGTGTCTGTATTTCGATATTAAGTGGTTGTGAAAAGACTGATAAAAAATAAAGAAATCAATTAATAAGTTTTCAGATCGTATTTTAAATAATAAAACAAGGTACAGATATTGGATGTGTCTCGAAACCTATTCAGATTTTAGTATTTCGCCTGGTTACCTGTTTGCTCAATGATTATGGGCCATATAATGTGGTGTGACATATTAAAGGCGGCTAGTTGAACTGTCTGCATGCTGGGGGAATGTGTGTTTAACAGACAGCGGATACCAAAATATGAATGGCTGTTGGAAGTCAAAAGTTACAAAAACAAAGCTTATTGCACATGATGTCAGAAAATAATAGAACTTGGGAAAATTAGTTTCACACGCTTCTAGTGACAAACATGGCCGTAATGCAAAGTGTTACGATACGCAACACTTTTTTCAAACAGCTAAGTATAGATTAGTGCCAGTCAAAACACGGAAGATTTTAAATGGACATAAGTGTCAGAAACATGTAAAACTGACAATGAAATGACCGATTTAAAAGGTATCTTTCCCTCCCGAATGCCCAACAACTTCATCTAGGAGAAATGAATTTGTCTTAATAATATTGCAACAAAGGGTGTTTTTTTTAAAATATAAAAAATGATAACGAAACTAAGATTAGATCCAAAAAAACAAAAAAAAAAAGAAAAGAAAAGAAAGAATAATATCAGCTTTGAGAAAGTCACAATTGTCATACGTGATTGTTTTCTGAAGCCCTTATTTTTAAAATAAATAATTAATCCTTTCCCTTAAAGACATATTTTTAAAATTAATAATTTATCATTTCCCTTAAAGACATATTTTTAAAATTAATAATTATCCTTCTTTTACCTTAAAGACATATTTCTCACAATTAAATAGGACCCTTTTTTTCCTGATATGGTTTTATAAAAGATAATGTTAGTAAGACATTAATTATGAGCATCTGACAATTATCGGATTAACGGCTTGTATCTCGTCATAGACATGGGATTAATTTGACACGCACCACTAATGATGAGTAACGCATCTTTCTTAAGGATAATATCTTTGATACCATTCACGCAAGTGTTAGTAATACACCAATTTTATTTATTTAGCAGGGTGAGCTCTGGGTTAAAACAGATATTGACCTTAATTTTGTCAAGACTAATGAATATTTATAAATTCAAAATTTTATTTTTCTGACATTCAAGTCTTGGATTGTTCGTATTTTGCATAAGATTAAAATAATGTTTGAGAAGAAATTCATCTCTTTTTTCTATCTTATGATAGAAAGAAACCAATTTATCACGAAAGTCCGAATCTGCATGTATAGCTTTTTATAATCCAAGATGTATGTAAATTTTACAAGTTCAAGAGGTCAAAGTCATGCTTTCTTTCTTCTGACATAGGCCCTAATGTTAGGAACTTTGCGCTGTGGATGAAAATTCAAATTTGTGTGTACTCATTGTGTGTACATAAAGAACACCCTTTCAAAAGTGATTGCATTATTATACTTTCACGTCTTTATTAATTTCTTAATTTTAAATTGTAGCTTATATAT
This sequence comes from Tegillarca granosa, assembly GCA_029721355.1. NCBI lineage: Eukaryota > Metazoa > Mollusca > Bivalvia > Arcoida > Arcidae > Tegillarca > Tegillarca granosa. The sequence goes on from JARBDR010000016.1 coordinate 88,756, forward strand.
ATATTTTTGATTTCATTTCTATTTGTTCTGCACTTACGTTGGTCCACATGATAAAGAAGTGACTTGAAGCTTTCAGCAAACCCACTCCTTCCACAAGGTGATTAACCTGTAATAGAGTCTTGTTTAGGTTATCAAATTATCAACAATTACTTCAGAAATCATGCCTAAGACAATAAATTAAATCTTCTAACTGAATCTAATCTCTAAGATATATCTCGCTGGTACTGTCATTGGCTGAATATAAATAAGTTTATTTGTCTGCCACCATCGCCATCTTAAACAAATTATCTTTAGATCTATTTCATGCATTTAAACTTCGTGAAAACGTTTCGAATGCTCTGTAACATATTACAATGATTATACAAGTATATATGTACTATAGATTGAAAGATATAATACCCATAATATCTAAATGACTGTTTATTCAGTGACACTCGCTTGAACGCTTGAATTTTTGAAATATGGATCAGCACCAGGAAAATCTTAAAAGTACCAGGGCTCAAATTAGATTTTAAAACAAGGAGAAGTGACTTCTCCCTCAGCCAAAGTTAGGGAGAAGTTTTTCAAAACAGGGAGAAGTTTTTGTGCAACGCAATTCACGACATTGGAATTTCTGTCATCCTGTCGCGATCAAACATTTTATATCTTGTATTACACAATAGACATTGCAACATGCTGGCCCGACTTCAGAAATATGCATGAGATAATTTAATGTACTGTTTGATGTCAAAAACTTTGATAAAATCCTGCTTTTTGTGGAAAAACCCTTATACAAGGCACACTTGAAACTGGAAGCAAAAGTGCTATCTTTAATAATTTGCTTAAGTTTGTCATCAACTGGCTCCTTTTTGTTAAAGTTGGCTAAGTTTTGGCTCATATCATACTTCTCAGGAGCAAGATCTTACCCTGATTTTGTTTCAAAATTTTATTTATTTATTTATTTATTTATTTATTTATTATAAATATTTTAAATATTTATATGTTTTAAGTATTTGAACTCTTTGTAATAAATAATGATATTAGAGGTGAGCAGTTTATAACCAGTTTAAAATTTTTTCATATGTAACATTAAACAGATATAAATTTTATGTGAAAGTAAATTATAAAAATATTGTTAAAAGAATTTTTATAATTTATTTTTATTAAAAATAAACTTATATTTTCACAAATAATATTCCTCGGTGAACGTAATTTGTGAGGTGTTTAAACTGGTTGTCTTATCTAAAAGAGAAGAACCACCTTAAATTCCAAAAGCATCACTTTGTTCAACTTTGACCTGACCAATGAAATATGTCGAATTCGTATGTTGGTCTAATGGCGGCATTGTAAACAAATCCACCTGTGATGTCTCATTTTAGTATGTTGATACTTGTGTTAAAGTTTATACAATTATTTTAATTTGAAAATAAGTTATCTGTCTTTGATATCACAGTGGTTTTAATCACTTTCAATTTCAATGAAAAATTACAGATACAAATATCGCCGAAAATCCGTAATACAAAGAATACTGTATCAGATATTCGATGTATACTTGGGCTGTAAAACATCTTTGATAACCTGCCTATTATCTTAGGTGCCTGGAAGAAGTCCTTTTGTGAAGAGTTAATCCGCTAATTACTCAACCAATCAGGATAATTAACATGCATCATGACACCTGTAATTCACTTGTTAACAGCAGCCCGAACATCTCGGATTTTATCGTTAGATTTGATAACACAACAGAGTTCCCGATAATGGGTTTCAAAAATAAGGGCAACTTCGACTTCGCTTTTTCGGAAATATAGGACAAAGTTTTTTGAAACAGGGCGAAGTTTGGTGATTACTTCGTCTTTATTTTGAGCCCTGAAGTACCAGTGCCAATTATCTCCCTTCACTCGCCATACCTATTGAACGGTAAAAAACAATGATCAAGAACATCTTTATTTTTGCATGGATTGTTATGAAATTTTTACATCATAAAATACAGTATATTCTTTAATACATATGTAAGTTTTACATCTGTACAGTGTCCCAAAACTTCCTGGGTGCGAGAAACTTCCCTAGGCTTTTACCCTGGGCTTATTTTACTCCCTGGGCTTAAAATCAAGGTACCCCATAGGTTACCTAGCACAAAAAATAGACAAGGCGTGACACTCGATCATAAACATCTATGCTTTAACTGTTATTTTCACAAACTTTGTCCTTTTTTACCATCTCAATTTTATTTTTCTCAACACAAAACTTGTTTTCTTCTGTTTCATGACCAAAATATTTGTGAGCAACTGATTTTATCTCAGTTGTATGAGTCAAATCATCGTTTTATGTGGTTATAGAAATCTGCCTTGGACAGTTGACCTGGAAATGACATCATTACTTCTATGACATTTCGCAAAGTGCATAATGATCATATGAGATACTTAATTTTTATTTAGAAAAAGTTTTTTAAAAAAATTTTGGAATAGGACAGAAATTTATTAACTTCGGGTATCAGAGGGTTTACTTCTGGGTTAACTGCCCCAGGGAGATTTAACATTTTAAATGTAATGGGGTACGATTGAATGTCTCTCCTTGTCTCCTTTTTTAATATGCTATACATGTATATGGATGTTGGATAATAAAGGGGTTTTTTTTTTTTAAATTATGAGCTCCTGTGTACAGACTTAATAAAACCTTGTATTATCTATCCAGTTAGGATATAGAAGATTGGTGTGGATATGGTTCCTCAACAATCTTAATGAACTTGTACAAAAATAATTTTTCTTTTTGATGGTAAAATTGATCACCAAGCTCTTAATTAAAGAAATAAAGTTTCTATGAGAATGCCCAAATCATCTGTCAAATTATATATATTTGTTATAAATAAAGTTTAATTTTTATTATTTTTTTTTAGGTATTAGAAAATGGAATAAAAAAGTAACTATGATGAGGAAGAAAGATTCAGAGGTAGTATCTGTATCATCAGGAAACTCAAAAGGATCAGACAGACGGAAAAATACAAGGTTTTCTCTCCGCCGCATATTTTATGTAACACGGGGCAGTGCTAGGTCAAGGTCACATGCATCATTAGATTCTGAATCTGGAAAATCAGAAACCAGTTTTAATCCTAGTTCGCCAGTTGAACATGTGGCTCCAAAATCACCGGCCTGCTCTGAGGTTTCTCAACAGCTGCCTCCAAAGAAAAGTAATGGAAATACTAAAGAATGTCCACTGTGTCTGTCTGACAGGCCCTTGGAAGATTTTCCAGAGATTATGACATGTCATCATAGATCCTGTCTCTTATGTCTACAGACCTATTTAAAGATAGAAATTACAGAAAGCCGAATTAATATTTCCTGTCCAGAGTGCACAGAAAAATTTCATCCAAATGATATAAGATCAATACTCAAAAATGATGTTCTAATGGAAAAATACGAAGATTTCATGGTGCGTAGAGTTTTAGTGTCGGATCCAGATGCCAGGTGGTGTCCTGCTCCGGATTGTGGGTAAGAGAAAACTTGTGTTTCTTTTACCATCTGTCTCAATAGCCTAGTGATTCTGTCTCCAACAAATTTAATTAACATTGGTCTCCTTTAAAATTATTTAAAACATTGAATTAAATTCTAAAGAAATATTTTATCCCTTTCTTAGTATTGAGGTCACCAGATTATCAATTTGTTCCTCATTGAGACTTTTAGTGTTGGACTGTAAATGTAAAACAAAATTATAAATTGTTTTGTTTATTTATAAATACAGTATGAAGTATTTTGTACATTATTTTTTATTTACTAAAGACTCTTTTGATTCAAGATATTTTGCTACACAATTTCAGTATTTTATGAATTTAGTTTTATGCCATTCAACAATATGATTAAGTGGATTTCATTTCAAACAAAAACATTTCATTTAGCCATTATTTATCAGGTTAGTGTAATAGGTGCAACAAGCCCCTTGTTTATTGAGTTGGTAGAGTGCTCCCTCGGTAAGTGGGAGGTCGTGGGTTCGAACCCGACCGGGTCTTACCAAAGACTTGAAAGTGGGTAGTGACTGTTATTTCGCCAAGCACTCGGCATTAGGAAATGCAAGTCACTGTTCTTTCGGATGGGAACTCAAAATAAACAAGGTCCCACGTCATGGCAGGTTTGGGGCGATAAAGAACCTTGCTGTATAATGCCATCAGCGCAACGCATAGGCAAAACTTCTGCACTTTTGCCTATAGCTGGCGACGCCTCGATATAAGTGAAATATTCTTGACTGGGACGTTAAACACCATTACTCAACTTAACTCAACTTGTTTATTGACCTATTTCAAGATCTGTATCATTTTACTATATATGGATTTTTATGTTATTATTTCAGTTATGCTGTGATAGCTACTGGCTGTGCTGGTTGTCCTAAATTAAAATGTGAAAGGCCTGGATGTGATTCCTATTTCTGTTATCATTGTAAACAACACTGGCATCCTAATCAGACATGTGATGCTGCCAGAGCAGAGAGATCCCCAAATATTAGATCAGCTTCCATAAGTTACAGTGGCCATGACACAGATTCACAAAGTAAATTATTATTACCATAATACTTCTATGTTTTTGGACAGATTTTAATAATTTTGTTTTCAGATGTTCGGTAATGTAGAGGAAATTTGAAAATTAAATATCTTATAAAATTGGGGTGTCAGAATATTTAGAGTGTCCGAGAAATTAGAACATTTTGGAACCGATTTTTGGTCTCAGTTCCCTCTAGGTATTTTAAGACATTATCAACTGTGATATCCACACATATATCAATTATATAGTAAATTTTTTAATTAAATACAAATTTTATCAATAATTATTTTGTTAAGTGTTTGTTGATCAATAATCCTGATTCTTGAAGTAAATACACATCGAGGCGACATTTTGTTTACAAGTAAATAACCTGACTTTTCTCAATAACTCCCAACATTTGAGGCTCACAAATATGCTGCTTTTTATTTGTAATTGTCTACAGTCAAATTATTATTATTCATCGTGCATTTCATTTTTGTGGATCAAGTTCAGAAAATTTGTTTCAATCAAATTCAATATTTTACCATGCGTTTATGTGTACATTTTAAGAAATGGCAATGCAAAGATGGAACAAGTCCTGACTCCCGCAAATAAAAGGTTAAAAATTAAATTAGTTTAAATCATATTTCAAACATATTTTAATATAATTCTCATCTTTCATCAATCTGTCTTGATGATTTTCTCAGAATTTGAGCATTAATTTTAATCAACTTTCACTTTCATAAAAAAATTAAAGCACTTTATTAAAGGTATGATTTTATTGAGTTAACATAAAAATGTAAATACATTGCATATCACCTGTTTCACTTTACAATGCAAGACTCCATGGGGCGAATACACAATGAAATAAATGCGTGAAAACAATGTAATTTATACGTAAAATACAGTCAAACTTCGATTATTCGAAGTTGAAGGGTCTTCATTTTAGGTTCAAATAATCAGGGGGGTCGAATAATCAAATAAGTTAATTTGAAACTTCGATCCACCGTACGTTATCTTAAGACACAACAGTATTCTATTGCACATTGAACGTATTTTACCTGTGTCAGTTTATAATGAATAATGTCATGACCTATCATGATTAATTCCATTAAAACAGATATATTTATTTTATTTCAATAAAAATTTAATACCATCTGGTACAAAATCAAATACGCGTGGTAATACATACGACACAGTAAGTACAGCCATCTAGAACAAGTATACCATGCTTGTTTATGCACGCAATATACACGTTTTTGTGATTTTACAGAATTTTAAACGAAACAAGAACTGAAATGTGAATAAGGCAGAAAACTGTCTCTGTCAACTTTATTACAAATAATGATTTTTTTTAAAATTTCCCGACAAGACTCAGGGCTCCAAGTGGCGAGTAAAAAACTCACAAATGCGAGTAAAAATTACATTTGGCGAGTAAAATTTATGTACACTCGCCAAATGGCGACCTAAAATTATCCAGCTGGCTGGTATTTTTACTTCCAAGTTCACTGAATTAGTCAGCTATTGGAAATTTGTAATTTGTAAACAATTTGTTTAATATCGATTGTTGACCTTAATTTCTCTTGTTTGTAATAAAAATAATAGAAATTATGACTTACATCACTCAGATTAACCGTCATCGATCTAGGTCTTAGATGTGTTTGAATGAAACGGAATTGTATTACATAACGGGAACTTGTAACTGCACATAAACAATATGGCGAAACGGCAAGTAAGCCTTTCAACCTTTGGTTTATTCAAAGATTTTCGGAGTATTTCTTTTTTGTTGTTATTATTATTAATTTATTATTGTACAAATTGGCTTTGGAAATATGAAGCCTTGTACTTCTGGCTAATAAACTTTTGGACCTGGCTAGTAAAATTTGGACTTGGCTAGTAAGTTTCAAACTAAAAGCCAATTGGCTAGTAAAACCTAAGCACTGCTTGGAGCCCTGATATAAAATATCAGATTAATATTCATATGCCTTGTTTTTAGCTCACCTGGCCGAAGGCCATGGTGAGCTCTTGCTATCACTTGGCGTCCGTCATTGTCCGTTGTCTGTCGTCCGTTGTCCGTCCGTAAACTTTTCACATTTTGACTATCTCCTCTGAAACCATTGGACCAATTTGAAGCAAACTTTACAGGAATGATGTATGGATGGTCCTTTACTAAGTTTGCTGAAATTTCCCGGATCCACCAAAAAACATGGCTACCAGCACAGGACATAGTTTAACATTGGACCCTATGGGAAAAAGCATATATTGGCTATCTCCTCTGAAACTACTGAAGCCAATCCAATCAAACTTTACAGGAATGATGTATGGATGGTCCTTTACTAAGATAGCCAAAATTTTCCAGATCTGCCAAAAAAAACATGGCCACCAGCACAGGGCATAGTTTAACATTGGACCCTATGGGAAAAAGCATATATTGGCTATCTCCTCTGAAACTACTGAAGCAAATTCAATCAAACTTTACAGGAATGATGTATGGATGGTCCTTTACTAAGATTGCCGAAATCTCCCGGATCCACCAAAAAACATGGCTGCCAGCACAGGACATAGTTTAACATTGGACCCTATGGGAAAAGCATATATTGGCTATCTCCTCTGAAACTACTGAAGCCAATTGACTCAAACTTTGCAGGAATGATATATGGATGGTCCTTTACTAAGATTGCTGAAATTTCCCAGATACACCCAAAAAACATGGCTGCCAGCACAGTACATAGTATAACATTGGACCCTATGGGAAAAAGCATATATTGCCTATTACCTCTGAAACTACTGAAATGTTAAATGTTGAGCTTTTGGTGAGCTTTTGCTATCACTTGGCGTCCTTCATTGTCCGTTGTCTGTCGTCCGTTGTCCGTCCGTAAACTTTTCACATTTTAACTATCTCCTCTGAAACTACTGGACCAATTTGAAGCAAACTTTACAGGAATGATGTATGGATGGTCCTTTACTAAGTTTGCCGAAATTTCCCAGATCCACCAAAAAACATGGCTGCCAGCGCAGGACATAGTTTAACATTGGACCCTATGGGAAAAAGCATATATTGGCTATTTCCTCTGAAACTACTGAAGCAAATTGAATCAAACTTTGCAAAATTGATGTATGGATGGTCCTTTACTAAGATTGCCGAAATTTACAGAATCCACCAAAAAACATGGCTGCCAGTGCAGGACATAGTTTAACATTGGACCCTATGGGAAAAGCATATATTTGCTATCTCCTCTGAAACTACTGAAGCCAATTGACTCAAACTTTGCAGGAATGATGTATGGATGGTCCTTTACTAAGATTGCTGAAATTTTCCAGATCTGCCAAAAAACATGGCTGCCAGCACAGTACATAGTATAACATTGGACCCTATGGGAAAAAGCATATATTGCCTATTACCTCTGAAACTACTGAAATGTTAAATGTTGAGCTTTTGGTGAGCTTTTGCTATCACTTGGCGTCCTTCATTGTTCGTTGTCTGTCATCCGTTGTCCGTCTGTAAACTTTTTCACATTTTGACTATCATCTCTGAAACCACTGGACCAATTTGAAGCAAACTTCACAGGAATGATGTATGGATGGTCCTTTACTAAGTTTGCCAAAATTTCCCAGATCCACCAAAAAACATAGCTGCAAGCACAGGAAATAGTTTAACATTGGACCCTATGGGAAAAAGCATATATTGGCTATCTCCTCTGAAACTACTGAAGCCAATTGAATCAAACTTTGCAGGAATGATGTATGGATGGTCCTTTACTAAGATTGCTGAAATTTCCCGGATCCACCAAAAAACATGGCTGCCAGCACAGGACATAGTTTAACATTGGACCCTATGGGTAAAAGCATATATTGGCTATTTCCTCTGAAACTACTGAAGCAAATTGAATCAAACTTTGCAGGAATGATGTATGGATGGTCCTTTACTAAGATTGCCGAAATTTTCTGGATCCACCAAAAAACATGGCTGCCAGCGAAGACATAGTTTAACATTGGACCCTATGGGAAAAAGCATATATTGGCTATCTCCTCTGAAACTACTGAAGCCAATCCAATCAAACTTTACAGGAATGATGTATGGATGGTCCTTTACTAAGATAGCCAAAATTTTCCAGATCTGCCAAAAAAAACATGGCCACCAGCACAGGGCATAGTTTAACATTGGACCCTATGGGAAAAAGCATATATTGGCTATCTCCTCTGAAACTACTGAAGCAAATTCAATCAAACTTTACAGGAATGATGTATGGATGGTCCTTTACTAAGATTGCCGAAATCTCCCGGATCCACCAAAAAACATGGCTGCCAGCACAGGACATAGTTTAACATTGGACCCTATGGGAAAAGCATATATTGGCTATCTCCTCTGAAACTACTGAAGCCAATTGACTCAAACTTTGCAGGAATGATATATGGATGGTCCTTTACTAAGATTGCTGAAATTTCCCAGATACACCCAAAAAACATGGCTGCCAGCACAGTACATAGTATAACATTGGACCCTATGGGAAAAAGCATATATTGCCTATTACCTCTGAAACTACTGAAATGTTAAATGTTGAGCTTTTGGTGAGCTTTTGCTATCACTTGGCGTCCTTCATTGTCCGTTGTCTGTCGTCCGTTGTCCGTCCGTAAACTTTTCACATTTTGACTATCTCCTCTGAAACTACTGGACCAATTTGAAGCAAACTTTACAGGAATGATGTATGGATGGTCCTTTACTAAGTTTGCCGAAATTTTCCAGATCTGCCAAAAAACATGGCCACCAGCACAGGGCATAGTTTAACATTGAACCCTATGGGAAAAAGCATATATTGGCTATCTCCTCTGAAACTACTGAAGCCAATTCAATCAAACTTTACAGGAATGATGTATGGATGGTCCTTTACTAAGATTGCCGAAATCTCCCGGATCCACCAAAAAACATGGCTGCCAGTATAGGACATAGTTTAACATTGGACATTATGGGAAAAAGCATATATTGCCTATTTCCTCTGAAACTACTGAAGCCAATTGACTCAAACTTTGCAAGAATGATGTATGGATGGTCCTTTACTAAGATTGCCGAAATTTACAGAATCCACCAAAAAACATGGCTGCCAGTGCAGGACATAGTTTAACATTGGACCCTATGGGAAAAGCATATATTGGCTATCTCCTCTGAAACTACTGAAGCCAATTGACTCAAACTTTGCAGGAATGATGTATGGATGGTCCTTTACTAAGATTGCTGAAATTTCCCAGATTCACCCAAAAAACATGGCTGCCAGCACAGCACATAGTTTAACATTGGACCCTATGGGAAAAGGCATATACAGTATAACCTGTGGTAGCGGTCACCTGTGTAGAGCGGTCACCTGTCAGTAACGGTCAGTCTGAAACAGTCCCTAACGTTTTTACTATATAATGAACCTCTGTAGAGCGGTCACCTGTCTGACGCGGTCAGCGGTCACCCTAGCGGCCGCCTAATCGGAAAAATTACCTGTGTACAACGGTCACTAATCCCATATTCTCGGGAAAAGTTTTGGGTAAAGCGACCATAAAATCAATTGAAAAAACGGTAAAACTCATAACATTATTATCAAAACTTATAAAAATAATTTTATCAATTCTTGAGTTTTATGGAAAACTTGTAAATCGGCAATCAAGTTGCTTAACATAGAAGTCAGGACAGTAGACATTTTCGCCGATTTCTACTCACTTTTATAAAATTAACACTTGAAAATCATTAATCCATTAATTAGAAGCTGATCATAAAATCCTCTGAAAGTTTGTTCATCAATTATCCACATTAAAGCCCTACTGTTACAGGTAAAGATTTAAACACTGTCAAAAAGTCCGGCTATTCAAGGTGAAGTATTGATTTTTTAACACCTCTCAATGGGGCTCACAAAGGGGTTATGTTACCTGGACATGTATTACCGGTAAAATTCATTTTTTAATTTTTTTTTATTAGTGCCCGTGTTTCTTACATACAAGTATTTTTCTTGTCAGTCATAATTATTTTTGAAATGAAAGTTGTCCAGATTTTTTTATTTCTAAAACAAAAAATCCCCCTTATTGGCAACCCTTCTAAAACTGAAAGTTGCCAGGACATTTTCTAGAAATGGGAGATGTAGATTATTAGCCTAGGGGTTTAGGTAGTGTAAGAATGGTACAAATGCCAATGCAGGGCTTTTTGAAGCTCACCTGATTAACTGGATATGTTAGAAATATTTTGAAAAAATATATTAATGCATAGAAAATTATATAATCAATAAATGACACAAAGCTTATAATTTTTCTTGCAGTTAAAAAATCCCTAAAACATTAAATTCAAAACAATTGTCCATTGTTTTAACAATACATTAATATGGGTGCTTTGTACATCAATTTTATAACTGTCAAATTGGTGAAGTTATAAGTGAAATGCAAATTAAGGGACATAACTGGTTCTCAGAATATCGACCCTGTCTACAAGGGTCACCTGTCAACAAAGGCCACTTTTAGCCAATCCCTCAAGTGGCCTTTGTAGACAGGTTTTACTGTATTGGCTATCTCCTCTGAAACTACTGAAACCAATTGAACCAAACTTTGCAGGAATGATGTATAGATGGTCCTTTACTAAGATTGCCGAAATTTCCCTGATCCACCAAAAAACATGGCTGCCAGCACAGGACATAGTTTAACATTGGACCCTATGGGTAAAAGCATATATTGGCTATTTCCTCTGAAACTACTGAAGCAAATTGAACCAAACTTTGCAGGAATGATGTATGGATGGTTGTTTACCAGGATAGTCAAAATTTTCCGGATATGCCAAAAAAACCATAGCCACCAGCGCAGGACATAGTTTAACATTGGACCCTATGAGAAGCATATATTTGTTTTCTCCTTTGAAACTACTGAAGCCAATTAAACCAAACTTTACAGGAAAGATATATGGAAGGTCATTTCCATAGATTGCCGAAAAGTTTTTTTGAATTTGCCAAAAAACTTTGACACCAGCATAGGATATTGTTTAACATTGAACCCTACGGGATAAGCATATTTTGACTATCTCATCTGAAGCTACTGGTTTTAATTAAACCAAACGTTACAGGAATGATTTAAACATCTTCTACTAAGATTACCTGGCCCAGGTGAGCCTCTGGTTTAAAATTTTTGATGATGGTAATCGTGGTTAACAGAATTCTTTTTATCGTTTACTTGTGTATTCCTACAGGTGTGCAGCTCATTTTCTGTTACACCTGGGATTATAATTACTGTTTAATTGAACAATTACGATTATTTTTTGCGATTAATGATCAACATGGCTTATGATGGACAATGGATGGCATATGCAAGTCTACAAAAAGACCGTCAGTTACGCTTGGGTAACATAAACGGGTCAAGGTGAAACCATACTTGTTTATATTAAATTGTACAAGTGAGAGTAGTTTCATTTTAGAATAAGCTGATGTAAATATTTAACAAAAATACCTGTTTAATTTGATGTGCCCTATGTGCACATTTTAGAAATTCATTCCTTATCAGTCATGTCAGTGACACTAAGGGCTGAAAAAGTTGATAGATAAAAAGGGTAATCCAAACATTTGAAAATTAATGAATCCAAAGTTTCAAAATATATGAATCCAAATCCAACTAAGGAATGCTTTACATGATGGAACAAACCTTAGTTTTGATTAAATTGAAAAATTAAGGTGGCTGAATATTCTGATAGCACAAAGTACTGCCTACTGAGTTATGGATACCCTTCGGGAAGTTTTACTCCACCAGCAGCATTACCCACTGAAGGGTAGTAAATTAACAAAAATATTTGTTTAATTTTGATGTGCCATATGTGCACATTTAACTGATTTTTTTACTGAAAATGCACATGTAAATTAGAATCGGATTATTTAGATTTTCTTTTTCTATTTAAGTTTATATTTGACTGATTTATTTTACAGAAGATGATATAAAACCCTGTCCTAGATGTGGCGCCTTTATTATGAAGATGAATGATGGTTCCTGTAATCACATGGCCTGTCCTGTCTGTGGTGCTGAATTTTGTTGGCTTTGTATGAAGGAGATTTCAGACCTTCATTATCTAAGGTAAATGTTTTAATGTCTTATTATAAATGATGATATATTAATTACATGCTGTGCTGTATTCAGCCTTAAGGTTCATTAGCAGGTCCTTATTATTATTTTTTTTTATCATCAGTAGAGGTATACATCACCCCTGTTTTTTATGATCAATAGAGGTATACATCACCCCTGTTTTGTATGATCAGTAGAGGTATACATCACCCCTGTTTTGTATGATCAATCAAGGTATACATCACCCCTATTTTTTATGATCATTAGAGGTATATACTGTAAATCAGGATATTAATGCGATCAAGAAATTAATGCGAAAAATGCGAGTTCAGTTTAATCACATTAATTTCTTGTCACATTTATTTTCTGATGTCTGTATTCTATATATTTATTGTAAATTGAGTTACCTCCCTTAACCAGAAGTTGTTATTATAACTGATTAATTAGAGTACATTCTCATTTAGCGGCAATTTTTTGCTGTTTCTTTCCTACTGGGAATTTTGCTACAGATGAAATCGTTTCTGATACATCATTTTAAACCTTGACTGGAACATGAAATTGAAAGAACTGTGATTATAAGTAATCTAACATTTTAAACTCATGAGTTGAAGACGAACATCAGTTGTACACATGCCAACATGGACGTCCTTATTTTGAATGCTTTATTTTAATAAAAACTCCAAGCGTTATATTTGAGTATGATTGTTTATTTAAAAAAACATGCGTTTCTTTGTTCTGATAATCCTTTACCACCCTGGTTAATTTAAACAATGGGTCATCAGCGCTTAAAAATTTACCCTCGGCACACCTCACTGTTTATTTTAATTATGTCTACTGAAAGTTTGTTTATAACATGTTTTTAAATTAAGGTAGACATAATATAATGATTTCTGAGTTCATAATTTAATGTTTATAATTGTAAGATAAAAAATAGGCAAAAATTTTAAAAATTGAAATCTAAAAAATCGCATTATTTTCAATACGCATTTTCCTTCAAAATTGGCAATTTGCATTAATTTCATGACGCATTAATTTCCTGATTTACAGTATCACCCCCTTTTTTTATGATCAATAGAGGTATACCCCTGTTTTGTATGATCAGTCGAGGTATACATCACCCCTGTTTTTGTATGTTCAGTAGAGGTATACATCACCCCTGTTTTTTATGATCAATAGAGGTATACATCACCCCTGTTTTTTATGATCAATAGAGGTATACATCACCCCGTTTTTTATGATCAATATATGTATACATCACCCCAGTTTTTTAGCTCAACTGGCTATAGCCAGCTGAGCTTATGGTATGGTTTTGCGTGCATCCGTGCGTCCGTGCGTAAACTTTAATCTTCTCCTCTGAAACCACTGGGCCAATTGGAACCAAATTTGGTGTGGAAGGTCCCTAGGTGGGTAGACCAAAGTTTGTACCAGGCGACCCCGCCCGACATCCAAGATAGCCGCTGTTACTATAAATAGCAAAAACACATAAATAGCCATTGCTGAGTCATTTTGTAACCGTTTTTGTTCAAATTTGAAATGAAGACAGTAGATTGCAGGGCATTCAACATATGTAACGGGTTTTTATGAGAAATTTTTCGTTGACCCGATTTTTACGAATTATGCAAATGAGTTGTAATATTAAATCAATTCTTTGAAAATCTTCTCCTCTGAAACCACTGGGCCAATTGGAACCAAATTTAGTGTGAAAGGTCCCTAGGTGGGGTAGACTAAAGTTTGTACCAGGCGACCCCGCCCGACATCCAAGATGGCCGCTGTTACTATAAATAGCAAAAACACATAAATAGCCATTGCTGAGTCATTTTGTAACCGTTTTTGTTCAAATTTTAAATGTAGAGAGTAGATAGCGGGGCATTCAACATATGTAACGGGTCTTTAAGAGAAATTTTTCGTTGACCCGATTTTTATGAATTATGCAAATGAGGTGTAATATTTAATCAATTCTTTGAAAATCTTCTCCTCTGAAACCACTGGGCCAATTGGAACCAAATTTAATGTGGAAGGTCCGTAGGTGGGGTAGACCAAAGTTTGTACCAGGCGACCCTGCCAGACATCCAAGATGGCCGCTGTTGCTATAAATAGCAAAAACACATAAACAGCCATTGCTGAGTCATTTTTTAACCGTTTTTGTTCAAATTTGAAATGTAGAGAGTATATAGCGGGGCATTCACCATATTTAAAGGGTTTTTATGAGAACTTTTTCGTTGACCCAATTTTCAAGAATTATGCTTAAGATGTAATATTTAGTGAAATCTTTGAAAATCTTCTCCTCTGAAACAACTGGGCCAAGTGGAATGAAATTTTGTGTTGAAGGTCCAAATGTCAGCCTGACTAAAGGTGGTACCAGGCAACCCGGCCTGACATCCAAGATGGCCGTCATAACTAAAATAGAAAAAAAAAAAGACCATTGTTGATCTTTTTTTCCACCAATTGAGCTCAAATTTTAAATATAGAAAGTATACTGTATGGGATTCAAAATATATAATATTCTTTTCTGAGAAAATTTTTATTGACCCAATTTTCAAGAAATATGCAAATTAGGTGTAATATTTAGTAAAATCTTTTCCTCTAAAATCACTGGGCGAATTGGAACCAAACTTCCTGTGGAAGGTTCCTACATCGGCCTAAAAAAGTTTGAACCAGTCTAAGATGCCTGTTGTTACTAGATATATATATATATATATATATATATATATATATATATATATATATATATATATATATATAAAATAGCCATTGTGGATCCATTCTAAGCTCAACTGGCTAAACCCAGCTGAGTTTATGGCATAGTGAAGCAGGCCTGCATGTGTGTGTTGCAAAGTAGGCTTCATTGAAGCAAAAATGGTCATAAGCTTGCTTATGGACATTCCAAACATCCCAGCTCCTATCCCTTTGAATCATGAGTCTGTCTCCATTACATTTAACCACTTGTTTCCACAATTGTGTTATTATTTTTTCAGTCCATCTGGTTGCACATTTTGGGGTAAAAAGCCATGGAGTAGAAAAAAGAAAATTCTTTGGCAATTGGGAACTTTGGTTGGTGCTCCTGTTGGTATAACTTTGATTGCTGGGATAGCAATGCCGGCGATGATAATTGGTATTCCTGTATGGGTTGGTAGAAAGGTCAGTATTTTTTATTTAATGTAGGGATCTGTAGGCTCATCAGACTGATTCATGTTACCAATGTCGGTAACAAAGTGTCTGAGATTGCAGGACACCATCATACATCCTGGCTAGATATAGTATGTATAACATTTTAAACCAGTAACATAAAGTGTCAGAGATTGCAGGACATCATCATACATCCTGGCTAGATATAGTATCTACAACCTTTTAAACCAGTAACATAAAGTGTCTGAGATTGCAGGACACCATCATACATCCTGGCTAGATATAGTATCTACAACCTTTTAAACCAGTAACATGAAGTGTCTGGGATTGCAGGACACCATCATCATACATCCTGGCTAGATATAGTATCTACAACCTTTTAAACCAGTAACATAAAGTGTCTGGGATTGCAGGACACCATCATACATCCTGGCTAGATATAGTATCTACAACAATTTAAACCAGTAACATGAAGTGTCTGGGATTGCAGGACACCATCATCATACATCCTGGCTAGATATAGTATCTACAACAATTTAAACCAGTAACATGAAGTGTCTGAGATTGCAGGACACCATCATACATCCTGGCTAGATATAGTATCTACAACAATTTAAACCAGTAACATGAAGTGTCTGAGATTGCAGGACACCATCATACATCCTGGCTAGATATAGTATGTATAACAATTTAAACCAGTAACATGAAGTGTCTGAGATTGCAGGACACCATCATACATCCTGGCTAGATATAGTATCTACAACAATTTAAACCAGTAACATAAAGTGTCTGGGATTGCAGGACATCATCATACATCCTGGCTAGATATGGTATCTATAACATTTTAAACCAGTAACATAAATTGTCAGAGATTGCAGGACATTTTATAAATCCTAGCTAGATATACATGTAGTATCTATAACAATTCAAACCAGTAACATAAAGATGTGTAGATGAACTTCATTATTGTTCTGAAATCTCTTGTTTTTCAAACTTTGTAGATAAAAATGTTGAAATCATCATTAACACAAATTCATATGTGACAAGGGCTAAAAGTGATATTGGCTCCATGTTACAGGCAACAAAAACAGTCAATCTATATTAAGTTTAAAAAAATGTGCAAAAATGTTTCTTAAAGGTCACCTTGCTTGCACAATTTAATTTCACCTTGCCTGCACAATTTATTTCACCTTGCCTGCACAATTTATTTCACCTAGCCTTTTAATTTCACCTTGCCTGCATAATTATTTAATTTCACCTTGCCTTTTAATTTCACCTTGCCTGCATAATTTAATTTTACCTTGCATGCATTATTTAAATTCACCTTGCCTGCATAATTTAATTTCACCTTGCCTGCACAATTTAATTTCACCTTGTTGCACAATTTAATTTCACCTTGCATGCATTATTTAATTTCACTTTGCCTGCACAATTTAATTTCACCTTGCATGCACAATTAAATTTCACCTTGCCTGCACAATTTAATTTCACCTGCCTGCATAATTTAATTTCACTTTGCCTGCACAATTTATTTCGCCTGTACAAGTTAATTTCACCTGCACAATTTAATTTCACCTTGCCTGCACAATTTAATTTCACCTTGCCTGCATAATTTAATTTCACCTTGCTTGCACAATTTATTTCGCCTGTACAAGTTAATTTCACCTGCACAATTTAATTACACCTTGCCTACACAATTTATTAATTAAAGTTTCAGCTTTAGTGATCATTATAATTTATACTCATAGAGCCACAGTCCCAATAATCTGATAATAAACTGATAATTATACTTGAATAGAAAACAGAATAAAAGGATGCTAAAGCTTATTGACCTTATACAATTTAATGTAATAAATTTGATTTTGAATATTGCAGATTTACTCAAAGTATGAACACAGCTCAAAGCATAGACGTAATCTAGCAATAACAGGTGGTGTTGCTGCATCAATATTGGCGGCACCAGTAATCGCTGGGCTTGCTGTTGGTATGTAGGATAGCAATTATAGTAAAATATACTTCAATATTGGCAGCTACACCAGTAATCACTGGGCTTGCTGTTGGTATGTAATATAACAATTGTAGTAAAATATACATCAATATTAACAGCTCCATAAATCACTGGGATTGCTGTGGGTATGTAGGATAGCAATTATAGTAAAATATACATCAATGTTGGCAGCTCCAGTAATCGCTGGGATTGCTGTGGGTATGTAGGATAGCAATTATAGTAAAATATCCATCAATGTTGGCAGCTCCAGTACGCTGGGATTGCTGTGGGTATGTAGGATAGCAATTATAGTAAAATATCCATCAATGTTGGCAGCTCCAGTAATCGCTGGGATTGCTGTGGGTATGTAGGATAGCAATTATAGTAAAATATACATGTACATAAATATTGGCAGCACCATTAATCACTGGGATTGCTGTGGGTATGTAGGATAACAATTATAGTAAAATATACATCAATATTAACAGCTCCAGTAATCACTGGGATTGCTGTGGGTATGTAGGATAGCAATTATAGTAAAATATCCATCAATGTTGGCAGCTCCAGTAATCGCTGGGATTGCTGTGGGTATGTAGGATAGCAATTATAGTAAAATATACATGTACATCAATATTGGCAGCACCAGTAATCACTGGGATTGCTGTGGGTATGTAGGATAACAATTATAGTAAAATATACATCAATATTAACAGCTCCAGTAATCACTGGGATTGCTGTGGGTATGTAGGATAGCAATTATAGTAAAATATCCATCAATGTTGGCAGCTCCAGTAATTGCTGGGATTGCTGTGGGTATGTAGGATAGCAATTATAGTAAAATATACATGTACATCAATATTGACAGCACCAGTAATCACTGGGATTGCTGTGGGTATGTAGGATAACAATTATAGTAAAATATACATCAATATTAACAGCTCCAGTAATCACTGGGATTGCTGTGGGTATGTAGGATAGCAATTATAGTAAAATATACATGTACATCAATATTAACAGCTCCAGTAATCACTGGGATTGCTGTGGGTATGTAGGATAACAATTATAGTAAAATATACATGTACATCAATATTGGCAGCACCAGTAATCACTGGGATTGCTGTGGGTATGTAGGATAACAATTATAGTAAAATATACATGTACATCAATATTGGCAGCACCAGTAATCACTGGGATTGCTGTGGGTATGTAGGATAACAATTATAGTAAAATATACATGTACATCAATATTGGCAGCACCAGTAATCGCTGGGATTGCTGTGGGTATGTAGGATAACAATTATAGTAAAATATACATGTACATCAATATTGGCAGCACCAGTAATCGCTGGGATTGCTGTCGGTATGTAGGATAATAATTATAGTAAAATATACATGTACATCAATATTGGCAGCACCAGTAATCGCTGGGATTGCTGTGGGTATGTAGGATAATAATTATAGTAAAATATACATGTACATCAATATTGGCAGCACCAGTAATCGCTGGGATTGCTGTGGGTATGTAGGATAACAATTATAGTAAAATATACATCAATATTGGCAGCTCCAGTAATCACTGGGATTGCTGTGGGTATGTAGGATAACAATTATAGTAAAATATACATCAATATTAACAGCTCCAGTAATCACTGGGATTGCTGTGGGTATGTAGGATAGCAATTATAGTAAATATACATCAATATTAACAGCTCCAGTAATCACTGGGATTGCTGTGGGTATGTAGGATAACAATTATAGTAAAATATACATCAATATTAACAGCTCCAGTAATCACTGGGCTTGCTGTGGGTATGTAGGATAGCAATTATAGTAAAATATACATCAATATTAACAGCTCCAGTAATCACTGGGCTTGCTGTGGGTATGTAGGATAGCAATTATAGTAAAATATGCATCAATATTAACAGCTCCAGTAATCACTGGGATTGCTGTGGGTATGTAGGATAACAATTATAGTAAAATATACATCAATATTAACAGCTCCAGTAATCACTGGGCTTGCTGTGGGTATGTAGGATAGCAATTATAGTAAAATATGCATCAATATTAACAGCTCCAGTAATCACTGGGATTGCTGTGGGTATGTAGGATAACAATTATAGTAAAATATACATCAATATTAACAGCTCCAGTAATCACTGGGCTTGCTGTGGGTATGTAGGATAGCAATTATAGTAAAATATACATGTACATCAATATTAACAGCTCCAGTAATCACTGGGATTGCTGTGGGTATGTAGGATAACAATTATAGTAAAATATACATCAATATTAACAGCTCCAGTAATCACTGGGCTTGCTGTGGGTATGTAGGATAGCAATTATAGTAAAATATACATGTACATCAATATTAACAGCTCCAGTAATCACTGGGATTGCTGTGGGTATGTAGGATAACAATTATAGTAAAATATACATGTACATCAATATTAACAGCTCCAGTAATCACTGGGATTGCTGTGGGTATGTAGGATAACAATTATAGTAAAATATACATGTACATCAATATTGGCAGCACCAGTAATCGCTGGGATTGCTGTGGGTATGTAGGATAACAATTATAGTAAAATATACATCAATATTAACAGCTCCAGTAATCACTGGGATTGCTGTGGGTATGTAGGATAACAATTATAGTAAAATATACATGTACATCAATATTGGCAGCACCAGTAATCGCTGGGATTGCTGTAGGTATGTAGGATAACAATTATAGTAAAATATACATGTACATCAATATTGGCAGCACCAGTAATCGCTGGGCTTGCTGTGGGTATGTAGGATAGCAATTATAGTAAAATATACATGTGTTATTCATGATAAAAACAATTAACAAAATGTAAGTGTTAATATTGTTTGTTTAATTTTTTTTAGAAAGATTTAAATATCTTTTGTTTCCAAATGGTATTGACATTATAAAACTTTGATAAATCCTCAGTGTGTTATTTAATCAGACTGCAATGTTATAAATACTGTAAACAGAGATATTTTTTGTTAATATTAACAAAAGTGATAAAAAAATTAAATTATTAAACCTTATTATTGCAAATTTATTTTTTCAACTATTTTTCTTTTACATTTGCACTAAATTTGAAAAGATAAACTGACATGAAAATTGATAGATTTGAATTGGATACTAATATTTTAGATCTGTGTGTGTGTGTGTGTGTGTGTGTGTGTGTGTGTGTGTGTGTGCCACTATATCTGTTGTATTAATATATGTGTATATTATTGGTTTGTTGTAAGTCTGCATTAGACATTTTACATTGTATTTTTTTATAGGTATTGGTGTACCAATTTTACTGGCTTATGTATATGGTGTAGTGCCTATATCCCTCTGTAGAAGTGGTGGATGTGGTGTACACACCACAAATAAAGGAGGTGTTAGATTTGAGTTTGACGAGAATGATACTGCCGGACAAACTGGATTAAATTTAGGTGTGCATACATATATATTTATTATTATTTAATATACTAATAATAGTTTGTTTTTCAAGGTTTTATTTAATTTTGTATTAATTATTGTTAGTAGTAAATAGATAGTAATAAAACATTTAAAGCAGTCCAGAGACTTTCTTATATATGCTAATATTGATACACTGACTCTTTGTCTGACAGTTCTAATTTCATTATCCAGTTTGTATTTACATGTACATGTACCATCATCAACAAATAAACCTTCAAATACAGAGAATTCCAACAGAAGCATTTCTGTTGACTTATCATCTGTTTATGACATCACAGTCTATGTCAGCAGTTCTGAAAGTTTAAATTTCTAAAGTATAAATTAAACCATTATTTAATATTGGAAGTTTTAAAACATTCCATCTGATAGTTAATTATATTTTGTTGTTACTGTATTTTTATAGATAATCAGAGTGTTGGAACAGGTCATCATGTAGCCAACCCAAGTATAGCTCCCAGTATAGGTGATGCTTCATTGGGTATGACCAATAGCCTTAGTGCAAGTGGTAGTCACATGGAACGTGCTGGGATAATCCGAGATGAAAGTGACCATGATTCAACAAGTAACCGAGCTATAGCTGGTTCTAGTCTAAATGGTAGTCTGTGTGGTGGATCATATGCAGGGTGCTACCAACACAAGTAAGTTTCTTTTGATAAATTTTACTATAAAGATAAATGGAGAATTTACTCCTGACTGGTCTCCATTTCAAACTTCTGAAATTCAGATCCAAAACTCCAAAAAACTTAGTAGAGTGTCTAAAATTGACAGGACTGGTAAGTGTGATGTACATGTATAATGTCATCAGGGGTCCGGAAACGGTCATATTTGCCGGACAAAAAATATTTTTGTCCGATGTGTTTAATCACTTGTCGGACATTTTTAGTTAATAATAGAATTCAGTTAATCGGACATATAAATAAATATGTTTGTCGGTCATTATGTTACTCGAGTATTGTTTGCTATCACCTGTCAACCGTTTTCAATAAATACTACAGATATAATAATTAGGCTTTTGTTTATTAATCCGTTAAAATCCATGGTCTAAATCTGTTCCTTTTGTTTCATTGTCCGAACCCTCATTAATTTTGTTGTTAAGTTGTTTATTAGTAATCACGTCGCTTGACAGACGGAAGCCATAAACAGCTGATTACGAGGGTTGATCCTTGAAGATCATGGTCGTCAGACTATTATCAAAGAGGTTCCACGCAGGATGTCAAATAAGACTACAACGCGCATTGTATGGTCTTTGCAAACTGTTTAGTTATAAATAAATAATTTTAAAAAGTCTAAATACAGTCAAAGAGGTCTTGAAATGAGGTTCAGTAAAGTTCGTGTAACTTCAGAAAAATGAAAATGCACGATTGTCAATAAACAAAGATGGCCATCAAACCTTGTGTCGTCAACGCCGACATTACAAAAATCGACACTATTGGACACTTGAGCCTGACCACATGTACCTAAATAACCTCTATGTAGTATTTAAACCCTTTTTTAAAATCTATTTGATATTAAAAATTGAGATCTTTTAAAAAACATCGTCAATAACAACGTCGGTGGTTTTTTTTTTTTTTTTTTTTTTTTTTTCTTTACACAGCATCGGTGGTAAGGTGGTAAGGTTGCTTGTTGTCCGACACCCCAGTGAAAGTCAGAGCCCTGAATGTCATATAGTCATATGGTAATGTGCCAGTAAACAGTTAATGCCATCAGTTTTAATATCAGTCTGTTGGTAGTTACAGTTTGTCTGTCTGTCAGCAGATACAGTAGTCAATTGACAAAAGCATAAACGGGTTGGTGCAATTCAGATTTGTTCATGGCATTGTCAAGGCTCTTAAAACTAGATCAAGGTGACCTGTGGTCGAAAAATCTTCTTCTCTGTAAGCAATGATGGGAGGTAAAACCTGATGTGCTTTTTGGCCTCTCTAGGGTCTTAAGCTTAATTAACTGTATATTTCCTGAAATTTGGTAAAAACTTATGTTACCTGTTTTTGCAAATAGTTTTAAAAATCTTGTAGAATGGCTTTCAATTATTATAACTTGACTATTTAAACAGATAATATAATTGGGTTTTCAGTTTTGACTTTTTCTTGATATAATCTTCAAAATGGGATCAAAATCATAGATCAAGGTCATGGCCAAGTTTATGATTTGTGCAGTTTTAGGCTATATCTTGAAAACTGTAAAGGATATTTAAAAACTTAGTAAGATATATTTAAAATCAAAACATTGTTAAAATGTTCAGCATGACAAAATTTAACAAGGTACCAAGTTTCGTAACTACAGTGCAACTTCCGAATACCGGTCTCTTGTGGGACCGAGGAATTTGGCCGGTTTTCAGAGGGGGTCGGTATTTAGAGGGCCTTATAAATCCGGAAGTCCGATCCGGTCCAAATCTCTTCCATTCCGAATTTTGTCAAACGTAAATGTCAATACATTCTCATAAACATTGATCTTACAAGTAATTCTTGAAGTTAACAAGTATCTTGTTTATAAATCCAAAGCTTACAAACTGGCAGATTATTACAAACAACTGTACAATATCCAAAACGGATACACGTGTGCTGTTTGTGTTAGGCAGGCACACAAGTTACTGCTTCCGGTTGAAAATGAAACAATTTATTTTTCAAAATATATTTTTTTATAAATTGAATTGTTTAACGCTATTTACAACATATGAAGCAAAAATATTATCTAAATCACTTAAAACGAGGACCCATTCGTTAATTACAAGCCTATTCGGTATCTCTAGTGACCGGTTTCCGGATCGTGGTGACGGGAATGTTTTGATATTAAATAGTAATAATATTGTTTAAAAAGTGTCTGAATTTAAAAAAAAGAAAGAAAGAAAAAAATAATGATTTTTGAAATAAAAATATATTTCTTAATATTTTTTGCATTGCGCGGGTGATAGAAAATTAATTGTTTATAAAAAGTTTTGATCAAATTCAAGTGAGGGGTACTTGACGGGTAAAAACTTTGAAATAAAGAAATTAAAACCATCAAAATGACAATAATTGCAATAATTAGTTTACCGAACAATAAAGGAAACAAATTAAAATTGATTCAATTATTTATTCAAGTATATCTGCACAGGTAAACCGGTCTGCCAGTACAATGATGTGTACATTAGGATACTTTGTTATTTCAGTAATCGGATTAGCAGATAGAAAATCACCTGTCCGTTACGGTTCATTGATGCATTGCGACTCCAAAAGGCCGGTTTTCGGAAGGAAATTATTAAGATGTTACATGATTTCGTCTTAAAAAAGGCCGGTGTTCGGAATTCAGAGGGACCGGTTTATGGAAGTTTATTTTAATATAAACAAAGAAGGATAAATTCGGGACCGGTCCGGCGTGTTCGGTTTGTGGAGGTGATCGGTTTTTAGAAGGGCCGGTATTCGGAAGTTGCACTGTATATGATAATCCACGTACATGTAGGAGTTGTTGACGCTGACATGTTAAGGTCATAGGTTCAAAGTTCAAGGACATACATGCATAAGTAAATGGTTAATGATTTGGATATTATTCATTGTACTATAGTTACTATATGAATATTAGCTATTTATAAATAAATTCTGACTAGGTATTTCTGATTACGTATTATGGCAGTTCCAAACTTGAGAAAACTTGGAAAGTTTTCATAATTAAGTTCTTCCTTTGCAAACCATTTTAGACATATCCTTAGGTGTGTATTAAGGCCCATGGGCCTCTTGTTTATTTTGTCTCTGTTTTAAAGAGAATTTTATGTCTATTTAATAGATTAGAAGTTCAAGCTGATGTCTCCACTAATCTGAATTTAAATACCAAAAGAGCTAGCTTTAGTAGTGAGTCAGCAAATTTTAGTATTGGAGAAAAGTCAGCAACTGTATCATTTGGTGATAACGCAAGTACCAAAGCTTTAGCAGGGTCTATAGCAGGTTACCAGTAAGTTGATTTAATTAATTTTACTAAAATTTTATTTTATTTATAATATACTATTTTCTACCTACATATCATACAGCATTCAGCATACATCCACAGAACTGGTACTTCTCATTCTAGTCCCGGCAGTACTGTGGTGTTGTATCTGAACCAATGTCAGCATACATCCAGAACTGGTACTTCTCATTCTAGTCCCGGCAGTATTGTGGTGTTGTATCTGAACCAATGTCAGCATACATCCAGAACTGGTACTTCTCATTCTTGTCCCGGCAGTATTGTGGTGTTGTATCTGAACCAATGTCAGCATACATCCAGAACTGGTACTTCTCATTCTAGTCCCGGCAGTACTGTGGTGTTGTATCTGAACCAATGTCAGCATACATCCAGAACTGGTACTTCTCATTATAGTCCCGGCAGTACTGTGGTGTTGTATCTGTACCAATGTCAGCGGACATCCACAGAACTCATACTTTTTGTTCTAATCTCAATAGTACTGTTGTGTTCTATCTCTACCAATGTCAGCATACATCCACAGAACTCATACTTTTTGTTCTAATCTCACTAGTACTGTGGTGTTCTATCTCTACCAGTGTCAGCAGCATCCACAGAACTCATACTTTTTAGATTAACACATTTACAGAACTCGTACTAATAAACCATTCTCACAGATTTACACATTCAGATTGACTGACTAGAGGCTTTGTCACTTTTGTTTTGTACAGATAGAAATTATAGCATGATTGTATAAATTGAAAATCGAAATCAAACAGCTGGATTGTAAATAACTTAATTAGTATGACTGGTAATAACAATTAGTATGGCTGGTAATAACAATTAGTATGACTGGTAATAACAATTAGTATGGCTGGTAATAACAATTAGTATGACTGGTAATAACAATTAGTATGACTGGTAACATTTTGAAACCTACGGTCAGAATCTATTCCAGTGGATTTCTGGTTACTATCAGTAACTTATTGTAATCAGTAACCCAGTTCCACTGTTCTCTGTATGTAAAATTTGCTATTTAAGTTTTAATTTTCACTTTGTTATAGAGATAAAGACAATGTTTCAGTGTCATCTCCGTTAGAAGTACAGGTTGATCTGTTATCAAACACCTCAAGAGGGCGCCTCAACAGTGGAGGAAGTGCAAGCATTACAGCTGGATCTCATTGTGATCGTCATCGTAACATGTCGGGTCAAAGTTCACCTATATCAGGATGTAGCTATAGCTTGAACAGTAATGATGATTCCAAATCACACATTCACAAATGTCGTAAGTGTAAGAGGTCTAATGCAAATGCAGGAGATCGGATAGCAGAACAATGCAGTGTTCACTTTGCAGACCAAGTTAGTCTTCAGAGTTTCCAGACAACTGACATGGTGTCACAAGGGTTTGGATATAGTTCTGATATTGATGTTAATGATCAGGAATCAGTTTTTGTTGAGAAGACTGCAACACCAGAATCCTGTGTCAAGTTAAAATCTGTTGATTGCTTTCAGAAAAGAACACAGCTTAACGATGTTTTACCAGAAGTGGAAAGTGACAAATTGGCTAATTTAAAATCTGGAACAAGTAGTGTTCCTGTGAAAGCTGTCTCAACTTCAGCTCTACCATGTCATATTACATGTAGTAGTAATAATAGTAGTCAGAAAAGTCTGTGTAAATCTAAAAGTCAGGAATATTGTGTTGTGACTGAACAAGGGGATGAAGAAGATAGGTCACCAAAGGGTAGGATACGACACAGAAGTTGTGAATTAGCCATAGAAAATGGAAGAATTTCACCCACCATAGAAATTAGTGCTAATAAATGATGAAAGGGATTTACATAAACAGACTTATTTAAAGTTTATTATATGAAGAATTTGATAACTTTTTTTAAGGGCTTTCAGTAATTTTTTGGTGAATTTTCGCATAAATTGAATTAAAATATTAATACATGTAGATATAATAATATAATGTAATATTATGCAGTTTCATAAGATTTAAAATGGCTGCCTAAAGTTTAAAACTTGTCAGATAGATTTAAAAAGCGAATATTTTTTTTTTCCAAATTGTTCTTGGACATATAGATATGGTACCTAGTTAAGTTTATTGTTACTGATGATAATAATTTTGTGATGTACATGTAAAGTCACATCAGTACAGTGTACTGTCAAGGTTTACTTTTATTGGTAATCATGTTTAACTAATATAAAACTATTAATAATATTCATGGATTTCCCTCTTGTATCAAAACCTGTATTTTGATTATTTTTTGTCATAATTTATTTTCAAATGACCTCATGATGGCATAATTTTTATTAAAAAAAGAATGGAGAGTATTCTCTTCTGTTCAGTTTTGTATGTATGATATTGTTAGTTTAGAGAAGACAATTCTTACATAAGTTTTTAAATGGTTGGCATTCCATAATAAAAATCAAAAATCTTTTACATAAAAAAACTATCTCCCAAAACTTTTTTGATGACTGAAGAAAAACCCTCTAAAACTTATTACAATGCCATGACAGACAGAGTGATACATTTTGTGTTTTAACTGTTTTGTATTTTATATAATATTTCAAATTCTGAAAAATCAACATGTTTAGGTTTTGATTTTTTACTTACTAATGAATAAGTGCTTTTAAATACTGAAATTCCTTTCAAGTTTACCAGGGCCATGTGGGGGGGGGGGGGGGGGGGGGGTTGTGATGTTGGTGGCATCAGTGGTTTTAAGTGCCTGGTTATAGATCATAGTGCCTCAACTAGGTTTATATAATGATAAGTTATTGAAGAAATCATTGTCTACTTTGATGTTTTTAGGTACTCCTGTTTTACTTTGCCATTCTAAAACTGTCTGTCTAGATTTATGTGTGGTGTTAAATACAATTCCACACAAGTCATTGTTCATTTTTGCAGTACAGACAGGTGTTTGTATGTACAGGTACAGACAGGTGTTTGTTACATGTATGTACAGGTACAGACAGGTGTTTGTTTGTACAGGTACAGACATGTGTTTGTATGTACTGGTACAGACAGGTGTTTGTATGTACAGGTACAGACAGGTGTTTATTACGTGTATGTACAGGTACAGACAGGTGTTTGTTACATGTATTTACTGGTACAGACAGGTGTTTGTATGTACAGGTACAGACAGGTGTTTGTTACATGCATGTACAGGTACTCCTGTTTTACTTTGCCACTTTAAAACTCTGTTTAGATTTATGTGTGGTGTTAAATACAATTCCACACAAGTCATCGTTCATTTTTGCAGTACAGACAGGTGTTTGTTACATGTATGTACTGGTACAGACAGGTGTTTGTATGTACAGGTACAGACAGGTGTTTATTACGTGTATGTACAGGTACAGACAGGTGTTTGTTACATGTATGTACAGGTACAGACAGGTGTTTGTTTGTACAGGTACAGACATGTGTTTGTATGTACTGGTACAGACAGGTGTTTGTATGTACAGGTACGGACAGGTGTTTATTACGTGTATGTACAGGTACAGACAGGTGTTTGTTACATGTATTTACTGGTACAGACAGGTGTTTGTATGTACAGGTACAGACAGGTGTTTGTTACATGCATGTACAGGTACTCCTGTTTTACTTTGCCACTTTAAAACTCTGTTTAGATTTATGTGTGGTGTTAAATACAATTCCACACAAGTCATCGTTCATTTTTGCAGTACAGACAGGTGTTTGTTACATGTATGTACTGGTACAGACACCTGTGTTTGTATGTACAGGTACAGACAGGTGTTTGTTACCTGTATTTACAGGCACAGACAGGTGTTTGTTACATATATGTATAGGTACAGACAGGTGTTTGTTACATATATGTATAGGTACAGACAGGTGTTTGTTACATGTATGTACAGGTACAGACAGGTGTTTGTTACATTCATGTACAGGTACAGACAGGTGTTTGTTACATGTATGTACTGGTTCAGACAGGTGTTTGTTACATATATATACAGGCAAGACAGGTGTTTGTTACATATATGTATAGGTACAGACAGGTGTTTGTTACATGTATGTACAGGTACAGACAGGTGTTTGTTACATTCATGTACAGGTACAGACAGGTGTTTGTTACATGTATGTACAGGTACAGACAGGTGTTAACTACATGTATGTATAGGTACAGACAGGTGTTTGTTACAAATATATACTGGCACAGACAGGTGTTAATTACATGTATGTACGGGTACAGATAGATGTTTTTTACACGTGTGTACAGGTACAGAAAGATGTTTGATACTTGTTTGTACAGGAACAGACAGCAGGTGTTGGTTACATGTATCTACAGGTACAGACAGGTGTTTGTTACATGTATCTACAGGTACAACAGTACAGGTGTTTAACCATTTTTGTTGTCAACAGGGGATGTAACTCTATTGTACCTAGTATCAGCCCCATGGACCCGGTATTTTTGGACTGTAGATAATGATATTGGTTGGTCATGTAAAATAAGAAGATAACACCAACATCTAAATAATAGTGGTTTAATTTAAGTTTTGATACTGGTCAAGCTTTCGGCTTGGGGTAGCCTTCATCAGGACCCAGTGTGAATACAGTATCTGATAAGGTGCAATAAGCGGCGTTAAATTTACATGAGCTATATTTATAATTAAATTACATCTAATTTGTATAATGATGTTAATAAAATTTGTAATAAAAATTCAAGTTCATGAGTTCAAATATTTGACATTCATCGATCAGGAGCCAGTCGGCAGGATCAATCCAGGATCTAGGTGTAGAATAGAACTTTCACTGGAGCTACTCTGTATGCTTGTACTGGAGTCAGTGTATCATGGATTCATTTATGTATGTGGCGGTCTGAATGGCGGTGGGTTCTTCCGCGGTGGTTGTTGGTTTTGGTGTGGGCATAGTGGCTGTTGCTGAGGGTGCTGGATACGGCGAGTTATTACCTGGTACTATGCGAAATTTGGGAATAGCTTTAGGATTACACTTTGGTCTGGCCTCAGCGGGCGGTGTCCATTTTATCGGTGGATCAACTTCTGAGAAGATAGTGGTTTGGAATTGTTCTATCTTGATGGTGAGATCATGATGGATGTTCTTGAGATGTCGCTTAGCGTCTGGTAATCTTCCAAAAACTGTGAAACAGGCTGAGCATTCATATTTGTTCATGATAGCATTGTGTTTTGTCTTTATGTGGCGGCGAAGTGTGTCCAATCTTGAAAAAGTTCTGTGGCATTTTTCACACAATAATTTCACTGTGATTTTAGCGGCAGCGGTGGCAGGTTTTTTTCTTGGTGTGATCTCGTGATTTCTTGGTGTGGTTGGTCATGTGATTTATTTCAACCAATCACTTTTAGAGAATCTAGTCAGAGGAAGGGTAATAACAGTATTAATTAATTTTGACTTTGAATAAAATAATGGAAAATAAAATTTCATGAATAAGTTTTAATGTAGGCTGATTTTATTTCCCTAACAGTGGTACTTGTGGCTTTTAAATGTTCATTACAAATTTATAATAATCACAGCACAATTAATACCTTTAAGATTTGGGTAGTCATCCATTGAGAAATCTACTGTACCATATACCTCTTTTGTAATATAATTTTTTATTGTGTTAGAAATACAACTAGACAGTCAAACTGTTGTTGCTTTTACTATATAAACTTGTTTGTAGTGTGAGAACACTTTTGCTGCCAGACACCTTAAGGAAGTAGTTCCTGATTAGTTCTTTATAAGTTCTCAGCAACAAGCATGGATAATTATACATGAATTTCTTCACATTTTCTTTGTTTTTCACTTTCACTATCTGATTTACATTTGAAAATTCTGGATATTATACAATGCATAAAAAATACAAGTACAGGTATCAGCTATAATCAATGGGTTGTCTCTGCTTAAAAAGAAAAATGTGTCGGATATAAGATTGAGTCTCCCTTTGAGCCATATCCTGAAAAAGAAAAAATATATCAGCTATAACAATGTGTTGTCTCCCTTGGAGGCATGTCCTTTAAAGAAAAATATATCAACTATAAGATTGAGTTGTCTCCCTTTGATCCATGTCCTGAAAAAGAAAAATGTATCAGCTATAAGATTGTGTTGTCTCCCTTTGAGCCATTCTTTAAAAAGAAAAATAGAGATCTCATTTCATCTAGAGTTACTTGCAACATTTAGAGAAAAGTGGCTTTGATTGAATTAGTTGTTTAAGAAACATTTGATTATATTTGTGTCCGACAGTGAAAGTGTAAGTTCATTTGTATTTTATCATATATTATATATATACTTGTACATTTAAATGCTTTCAATGTTTTTTTTATATTTTACAAAGACATTCCGACACTATTAAATTGACTGATATTTTGAGTAAAATATATTTTGCTTGTTGTGATAGTTGTTTCTGTGAGTTTTACCTATAATACCTATTTTGTTTTCTTTATTTTTTGTTGTTACTTTTCTCCAATTTTTCATTATATCAATGAACAGTTATTTAGAAACAGTGTTACCATTTTTCAAAGTAACTGATAACAGAAGCAGCCATTTTTTTGCCTGATACTTGCCATACATATTAAATAAGCATAAAAATTAAATGTTTAATGGAATAATACATGGAGTACTATAGACTGCTTTTAAACAACAAAATGTTGTTTATAGGAGAGAGAGAGAGATAACTTTGATAACCTGTGATTTTTACTGCTTATTGTTTATGTAGAGTGATGTGGGAAATTAGATTAACAGAATTCTAGGTAAGGAGAAAATTATACAGGAGAATGTGACTTGTTTGTTTACAGATGTTATGTGGTTTATCTCACACTGTAGACTGATGAACCTCATTGTCCGTGCTCTACATGGTTTAGAAATAAAAGCAAAATTTAATGAAGAGAAATACAAATAAATTGGAATACATTATTTTTGTAATCAAAAAATAATTTACAGTTTGATAATATGTCCATGTGTTTTTTACATTTGTTGTGATGTGCTATGAATAATTAAATTTCTAGTAAAGTCTGATTATCATTTTGAACTCAAATCACCTCCTTTGTTTCTCATGGCAAAATCAAATACACCTGCTACAAGAACAGTCATTCTTTTGAAATACTTAAAAAGACAGCTTGGAATTTTTAACTTTTCCGTAAATGCAAATTGTCTGAGTGAAATGCACAACAACATATAACAGAAACCTCAGTCAGCACATGGAATTTTGTTTACATCTAGTTTTTCATTGCCTTTGCAATTTCACATAAACCTTTTTAAAAAAATTAAAGGAACCATGTTTTGTAAGACAGAAATGTAAGTATCATGCAATTATTTGTATTTTAAATGTTCATATTTAAATGTGAAAACTAATATTTAAAATATTTGATGGAATAAGGCTTATATGTAAATGAAAATGATTTAAATATTTGTGACACATCTAGTGTAAACTACACATTTATTTTTATGGTATATTATGAAAATGAGGCAGAAAATTGCAGATATTCTCTCCTTAGTATGAAAGAATGTATGAAAACACCTGTTTTCATGTTTATTATGAGTACAAAAATCTATCTTGAATTTTCATGTTACACATACCTACCTGTAATTTGCATCTATAACACACAATCAAATCTAAAATCAACCATTGCCAAAATAAATCCATTTATTTTCATTTTGTCACATAGCATAATTTATGAAGGATGTCAATACTGTTTTGTTTTAATATGTTGAATAGACTTGTATATTTGTGCCACAGTTCTACTCTTGGTTGTAAGAATTTATATCATCTTAATTAGACATTGATAAAGAGGACAGAATCTACTAACCTTAATTATAGTGATTAATTTCAGTGGCTTTTAGATATGGTTTTTGCACAACACGTCACAAAAATTTTTTAAGAACATCCCTACTTTTCATGCTTGAAACCTTAATATCAGAGTAAGTTAAGTTTTAAAAACTTTAAAAATTCAGATTTTATTTGAACCTAGAGATTTAGAATTTTGTATGGATAACAACTGAATAATGTTGAGAGATTGATATTAAGCATCAATTCAAAAACATCAGTGTATAAAATCAGAGTAGATTCGTTGCAATATACATCATTTTAAATCAAGTTATTGAATGTAATTCTGTTATATATATATATATATATATATTATATACTATATATATATATATATATATATATATATATATATATTATTCTCTCAATACATCCTAGCTTGTTTTTAATTGACACAGATTGATATGAAAATGTGTCAATCTGCATCAATATTCAAAAAATCAGAATTAGATAACAATGGTATTGAAGAGTATATGGACTTCCAACTTTAATATTTAACAATTTCTTACTTTTGTATACATAGATATCCTGACTCCAAAAATTTCAGTTGCTCTTCAACCTTAAATATATATTTTTTAATTCAGTACATTACAACAATAAGATAATTTAAAACTACTTGTTAATTAATTAGGCTATATGTTTATTTCTGTTATATATTTATTTTTCAGAGATATTTGTTTATTATTCACACATTTTTGTTTATTATTATTTCTTTATAAACTTTGTCTAATTCTGTTGTTTTGTGATAACTATCAGTTGTTTCTTCTGTTGACTTTTGATGTTATCAAATAAATATATATTGATGTGATATTTGTACTTTTGTTGTTTTTAGCTAGTCTTTAGACAAAGTAAATTTATTTCACACTTAAAGCCACTTAACATTAATTTTGTAATATCTTCTCAGTCAAATGTTCATAAGTTACTGTTGGTAATCCAAATGACTAGTAGAGTGAAAAAGAAGTTATTATTCCCTCACCTCGACAGAGCGGGGGATATATTGAGAAAGTTTTCCTCGAAATTAATGCTTGTGGAACTTTGCCATTTTTCAAAAGAAAATATGTGAACTATGCATAGTTTGTGTAATCTGTAACTCTTGAACATTTTCCAAATTGAAGAAAATTTTACCCAGTTGTAAGGAGTAAGGCAGGAACAATTAGAAACAGACAATGTACATGTTGACAATATTTACACTTACAACCAGATAATGATATGACACAACATAACATTGTTCCTTCCACAGATCAAGTTGCACAGAGATCAAACTGTGGAGCTTTAGAAGTTACATATATCTACAGGAGACTATTATAATTTAGTATTATCGCTGAATACTCACGATTTCATTTACTCTTGGTGTTGGAAATAAATACATTCAGAAAACAACAAACCTGAACCATTTCAAATTTTCCTCAGCGGAGCAGTTGGTACTGGGAAATCCCACACTATAAAAGCCATATATCATGCTATTAATAGATGTTTCTCCTCTCAAGGACAGGATGCTGCAGATAATCAGGTAATACTAACTGCCCCAACTGGAACTGCCGCGTTCAATATTCAAGGAACGACTATTCACTCAGCACCTGGGAATAACAACTCAGAGATAGTAAAAAACTAAAACCAGTGACAATATCATTTATCCAGAGAAAGTAATTCATCATTTCTGTCACAACAAAAGAAGAATACTTTGAGAACAAAACTAGAAAAATCTGAAAGTTTTGATAATTGATGAGATCAGTAAGGTAGGTGCTAACACATTCAATGATATAAATAAAAGTCTTCATGAAATCACGGGAATCACTTCCAAAGACATTTTAGTTGGTGGTGTTTCAATTTTAGCTGTCAGTGACCTGTTACAGTTACCAACAGTAGGTGAGCCAGGCTATATACTCTCCTCCTAAAGAAAAAAAATTAAGATTACACGGGTCGCTTATGGAAGAACAACTTTCAACTCTTAGAATTGACACAAATACAGCGGCAAAAAGAGAATTCTCAGTTTGCTGATATTTTAGGTCGAATTCGTGTTGGTCGGCATACAGATCATGATATATCATTCCTCAAGGAAAGGAAAATTTCAACAAACGTCTAGAATCCCAGTCGAAATTATGCACATCTTTGTAAAAAATATGGATTGCTACAGCATAATCAAGAAAAATTGGCAAAGTTACCCTCGGAGTTGAGAGTAATCACAGCAAAAGACTATAACTCTGATTCACCTGATAAAGTCATCGATCTATCCACACTCCCTGATAATATCCATTTCACAGCAGGTTTACATAAGACGCTCATAATTGCTGTTGGTGGCATCCGTTTACCTAACATGGAATATTGATGTGGCTGATGGCCTTGTTAATAGAGCACAAGGTATTGTTACACATATTAATCTTCCAGAAAGTTATCTATTGAAGGGTACCATATTTATAAAATTCACAAATAACTCTGTTGGAATTAAAGCAAGATCAGAACTTCCTCAGCACTACCGTGATTGTGTACCTATCAAGGTTGAAGTTGCCTAAATTTTTTATTGCCCAGTATTCATATATGCATGTTACAAGGGTGCAATTTCCATTAACTTTAGCACTTGCTGCCACTATACATAAAGTGCAAGGTCAAACCCTTCCTTCTATGGTTGCCAACTTCTCTGGTTCAAAACTTTTCCCTGGTCAAGCTTATGTTGCACTGAGCAGAGTACACATCAAGTAAAGGCCTTTACCTTATTGGTTTGGAAGAAAAACATCTTAAAGTCAACAAAAATTCATTGCAAGAGATGGAAAGAATGGCAAAAGATAGTCCTTTTACATATATACATCCATTAACAGAAATCTCAGACATCCCCTTAAAATCTGGCCATCTTAATATTAACCATCATGTGTCCATACTTTAAACATCTACAGAAGGATAACTAACTTGCTTCATGCAGACATTCTGGCTCTGTCAAAAACTTATCTGTCTGCCAAAGATACACACAGATATGAATTGAATTCATTTTCCCATGTTGCATCCAAATCATCTAGGCATGGACTTTCACTGTTTATTAGGGACCAGTATCATTACAGTGAAATAGAAATTAAATCGACACTGCAGTGTCTCTGTGTACAAATACTAGAAGACATCATCTGCATCATTGTGTACAAGCCTCCAAAGGATTGCAAAACAATGTGTTACAACAATTCCAATCAGATGTTCTACCAACAATTGAAAAACTTCATTTACCCTGCGTCATTGTTGGAGATTTCAACATGAATCAAAGCTATGAGCCGTTTCAGAAATTAATGACACAATATGGTTTCAAAGACTTATCAACTTCCCAACACACAAAGACTGGTGGCTGTATAAATCATATTCACATTAAAGGAATGCAGACTCTATCACATGGAACACCAGCAGTTTATTATTCAGATCATGCAGTCACCTACTAGTATCCCATACCTGTAACGAGTAAGAATGTTTTTTAAATCAATTTTTACCAGGAAAAAAATCCAGAAGTAAATACACACGTTCATGGTTTATAACTTCAATATGTGACGAATTATTCCTGAAAATTTGAACACTTCATCTCATCATGTATAAAGTGTAGAACCCAACAACCCAAAAATGTTCTACGCTCAAAATCAGTTAAAGCAAGCCAAAAAACTAGATTTGATGCCACATAGTTTCTGTTGTAAAACTGGGGACTAGAAGTAATCGTAAATATATATCATGTCATATGATTACATGGTGCACACGTTTTTACCTCATAGAAAATTTCATAGTGTTGAATTTGGTTAAGGAATTCCAGAATCAAGTTGAAAACCACATGCTCTTGAAGGTTGGTATAAATTCTGTTGTAAATTGTAAGTTCAAAAATTTTATTAACCATTGGTTATTTTGAGTGTCTTATACCCGTGTTCCCCTTCCCCATAAAACGACATTCATCTTTCCCCTGGAAAAATCAAAAGATTAAATTATATAGTGCATAACTTCAATATACACTGCACTATCCTATTCCTGAAAGTGTGGTAATTGTTCATCTGCCTGTGTAGAAAGAGTATTAATATATATATATATATATATATATATATATATATATATATATATATATATATATATATATATATATATATATAGTCCAACCTGCCTGAAAGCCCACCTGTACAGAAGTGCCTATTTATAACATAGTTATATAGTGATTGTGATTTATTACTATTAAGGCCATTATTTCTCATCCTGATCCCTATATATCTATATTATTTAAACCTCTATATTCCTATTGGCCAATTGTACATAAAGGTCACTTTTACTGCTTCCCTTGGGAGGCCTTTACAGACAGATTTGAGTGTATTTATAGGCGAGGGGATACCATCTTGTTTAGTTTTATTCCCAAGTCAAGATTCTATCAATTTTTAGGTCACGTGAGCTGAAAGCTGAAATTATTTATTGTACTTTAGTTACTACATGCATATTAGCTACTTGTAAATGAACTGTGATTATTTATTTCTGATTAAGTATTGTGGTAATTCTAAACTTGAGAACATTTTGAAAGTTTCTGTAATTAACACATTGTTTATTGCTCTTTGCAAACAATTTTTGACATATCCCTAGGTGAGCGTTAAGGCCAATGGGCCTTTTGTGTTAAACATTTTGCCAATCAAAATTCATTCCTTTTATGTTTATGTTCTTGACTTCATCTCCTGAAGTAAATGTTTTAGTCATGTATGATAAAGGCATGCGTGCGTCCATAAACTTAAATGTTCTCCTCTGAAACTTAATTGGCCAATTCAAATGAAATTTGGTATGGAAAGTCCTTAGTAACTATTGATTAAAATTATATCCGACATGTCCGTCCGAAATTCAAGATGGCTGCCATTACTATAAATAGCAAAAACCTATAAATGGCCATTACGGGTTTTTTCATATACTGATTTGTTGAAATTTGAAACATTTTAAATAGATGTCAGGAGATAAAAACATATGTAACAGGTTTTTCTGTACCATTTCTCATTTGCGCAATAATTACGTAATATGCAAATAAGGATCTATTTTTAGCCTAACTCTTTGAAAATCTTCTCTGTAAAGTATATGGCCAATTGAAATGATATTGAGTGTGGAAGGTCCTTGAGTGGTATAAATTAAAAAATTTTCCGACATGTCTGTTGGAAAATCCAAGATGGCTGCCATTACTAAAATAGCTAAAACATATAAAGTTCCCTAGCCCTAATCCTAACCCTAAAAATTGTCATTATGGGCTCATTTATGTTCCAAAGTTTTACAAATATGACACAGAGAAAAAAAGATTTTGGGGAATAAAATATTTTTCTGAACAATTATTTGTTTGTGCAATAATTATGTATTATGCAAATAAGGTCTATTTTCAGCCTAAATTTTCAAAAATCCTTTACTCTAAAAAGTGCATGGCCAATTGAAAAAAAAATTATGATAAATATTTCCTAGAATAATAGAAAATAAGGATTTTGCTTGTAAGTTTGTTTTGTTTTACTTATTGGATATATTTCAAAAGAGAAATGCAAAAAATAAAAATAAGGATGTTTCAGGTGAGCGATACAGGCCCTATGGGGCCTCTTGTTAGCTACTGCATAGAAATAATTGCAAGTGGATTTTACCAACAAAATGTAAATAATTGTATTATATCTACTCCAAACATTCGGTAGGGTACATAAGCAGTGATTATATTGATTTAGTAATGTTCCACCTGGCTGTAATTGAATCATTGTTAAATGTTTCTGTTCAGCTATAGTAACCATTCCTATGGCTTATTATGTTAGGATTTTTGGTAGCCTTAATATCTGAATGTTGCCACTAACAAAAATTCCAAAAAATTGACCCGATTTTAACATGAAATATTGGAAAGGAAACAGAAACAACTTTTATTCCAAAATTGAAACTCTTTTATGCTCTTAGATATTAAAATTCAAGACTAACATATTTCATTTACTGTAACTGATCCAATGACTTCCTAATTTCTTATACTTTATAAGACTCCTTCAAAACAAGTAAAGCAAATCTTAAGCCTGTTAATAAACTAGTCGGGTTGTTTTCCACTGCGCTCAAACATATAATTTTATGTCTAGTAAATGGGCAAGAGAATTACATTTAATCTAAATAGCCAGATGCTTTAAAAATAATCTTCCTTAGATGTTGTACGTATCAAGGAAATTTTAAATGAATATCTGATTCTTCAGTTTTCTGTAGCTCCTGTTTTTTTACGTGATGGGGTTGCTTGCCCCAAGCACAACTTTCCTCCTTTCGCAGCCGGGCTTAGGACGGTCCATGGCGGAGTTTATCATCTAAGAAATACTCAGCAATAATTAAATGGTGTGTTTGCCTTAGGTTTTAAATTGTTTTTAATAAATTATCCCGAAGATATTGTGGTGAAAATTGTCCACAATTAAAGATGTTGTTAACTAATGTTGAGATCTAATTTATTTTTCACAATTATTATTAAAAGTATATGTATAAGAAACTCTACTGAATACCGCTAGGTATCCACTTGTCAACAACACCACACTCCACTACTCGTGGGTGTTGGTTTTCTGCTTCTTAGAAAGCATTAAATCAAGTAAAATATAATTGAGGGATCACAATTGATTAATTTCAAACTTGTCTAAAAGAAAGTTGGTCTTATATTTGCCTGTAGACCGTAATCAATGTGGTACAAGTGTATTATTTTGGGATCCCTGGCTTAAGGGCCCTGACAGATTGAACAATTTATATTTAAAGCTGCCATCAAAATGACGACATGTTATAAATGTGTCATATATCTATCACAATAATGTAATAAGATATAAAAAAAATGTAATTTATTATTTTAAAAATTTATGAACGAGGTCTATTTTTTATTATTTAACCATTATATATAAACTTCAGTCTAGATTAAACATCAGCTACATTTTTATACTTCAGGTACAAAAACCAACAAATTTCATCATTCATCTTCACAACATTTGATTATAAAAAACTCACATTTTTTTCAAATTAAAATATATTTATCACCTATGATTGGTATCCATTTAATCTTGGAATCACAGTGTTTATTGTAAGTTTATCAACACATTGGTATCAGTTTTAACTGAAAAACAGTGTTTAATAAGTACATCACCACTTTGGTATCCATTTTAACTTGGAATCCATGTGTTTATTGTAAGTTCATCAGCACATTGGTATACATTTTA
The DNA here is from genome assembly GCA_029721355.1 of Tegillarca granosa. Taxonomy (NCBI): domain Eukaryota; kingdom Metazoa; phylum Mollusca; class Bivalvia; order Arcoida; family Arcidae; genus Tegillarca; species Tegillarca granosa. The sequence goes on from JARBDR010000016.1 coordinate 128,766, forward strand.
ACTTGGAATCACAGTCAGTGTGTTAAATGTAGGTTTATCAGCACATTCGTATACATTTAAATTTGGAATTAGTGTTAAATGTAAGTTCATTAGCACATTGGTATCCATTTTAACTTGGAATCACAGTGTTTATTGTTAGTTCATCAGTACATTTGTATCAATTTTAACATGGAATCACAGAGTTAAATGTAGGTTTATCAGAACATTGGTATACATTTAAAATTGGAATCACAGTGTTAACGGTAAAATCATCAGCACATTGGTATACATTTAAACATGGAATCACAAAGTTAAATGTAGGTTCATCAGCACATTGGTATCCATTTAATTTGGAATCACAGTGTTTATTGTAAGTTCATCAGCACATTGGTATCCATTTCAAATTGTAATCACAGTGTTTATTGTAAGTTCATCAGCACATTGGTATCCATTTTAACTTGGAATCACAGTGTTTATTGTAAGTTCATCAGCACATTGGTATACATTTTAACATGGAATCACAGAGTTAAATGTAGGTTTATCCGCACATTGGTATACATTTTAACATGGAATCACAGAGTTAAATGTAGGTTTATCCGCACATTGGTATACATTTAAACTTGGAATCACAGTGTTTATGGTAAGTTCATCGGCACATTGGTATACATTTTAACTTGGAATCACAAAGTTAAATGTAGGTTCATCAGCACATTGGTATACATTTTTACTTGGAATCAGAGTGTTAACGGTAAGTTCATCAGCACATTGGTATACATTTAAACATGGAATCACAGTGTTTATTGTAAGTTCATCAGCACATTGGTATCCATTTCAAATTGTAAACATAGTGTTTATTGTAAGTTCATCAGCACATTGGTATACATTCAAACATGGAATCACAGAGTTAAATGTAGGTTTATCAGCACATTGGTATCCATTTTAACTTGGAATCACAGTGTTTATTGTAAGTTCATCAGCACATTGGTATACATTTTAACATGGAATCACAGAGTTAAATGTAGGTTTATCCGCACATTGGTATACATTTTAACATGGAATCACAGAGTTAAATGTAGGTTTATCCGCACATTGGTATACATTTAAACTTGGAATCACAGTGTTTATGTTAAGTTCATCGGCACATTGGTATACATTTTAACTTGGAATCACAAAGTTAAATGTAGGTTTATCCGCACATTGGTATACATTTTAACATGGAATCACAGAGTTAAATGTAGGTTTATCCGCACATTGGTATACATTTAAACTTGGAATCACAGTGTTTATGGTAAGTTCATCGGCACATTGGTATACATTTTAACTTGGAATCACAAAGTTAAATGTAGGTTCATCAGCACATTGGTATACATTTTTACTTGGAATCAGAGTGTTAACGGTAAGTTCATCAGCACATTGGTATACATTTAAACATGGAATCACAAAGTTAAATGTAGGTTCATCAGCACATTTGCATACATTTAAACTTGGAATTAGTGTTAAATGTAAGTTCATCAGCACATTGGTATCCATTTAAATTTGGAATTAGTGTTAAAAGTAAGTTCATCAGCACATTGGTATCCATTTTAACTTGGAATCACAGTGTTTATTGTTAGTTCATCAGTTCATTTGTATCCATTTTAACATGGAATCACAGAGTTAAATGTAGGTTTATCAGCACATTGGTATACATTTTAACTTGGAATCACAGTGTTTATTGTAAGTTCATCAGCACATTGGTATACATTTAAATTTGGAATTAGTGTTAAATGTAAGTTCATCAGCACATTTGGTATCCATTTTTACTTGGAATCAGAGTGTTAAAGGTAAGTTCATCAGCACATTGGTATACACATAAACATGGAATCACAAAGTAAAATGTAGGTTCATCAGCACATTGGTATACATTTAAACTTGCAATTAGTGTTAAATGTAAGTTCATCAGCACATTGGTATGCATTTAAATTTGGAATTAGTGTTAAATGTAAGTTCATCAGCACATTGGTATCCATTTTTACTTGGAATCACAGTGTTTATTGTAAGTTCATCAGCACATTGGTATACATTTAAACATGGAATCAAAAAGTTAAATGTAGGTTCATCAGCACATTGGTATACATTTGAACTTGGAATTAGTGTTAAATGTAAGTTCATCAGCACATTGGTATCCATTTTTACTAGGACTCGGAGTGTTTATTGTAGGTTCATCAGCACATTGGTATACATTTTAACTTGGAATCACAGTGTTTATTGCAAGTTCATCAGCACATTAGTATCCATTTTAACTTGAAATCACAGTGTTAATTGTAAGTTCATCAGCACATTGGTATACATTTTAACTTGGAATCACAGTGTTTATTGTAAGTTCATCAGCACTTTGGTATACATTTTAGCAGGGTGTTGATTAAAAGTTCATTTAGCAACTTAAAATGTTCACATTTAACATAGTTCTGTTCTATAGTGTAATACTGTATCTGTAATTGTATGTCAGTAAATAAAGTCATGATGATCTGTACTTGTAAATTGTTACTTCTTTACCATCATTACACAGCCAGAGCTGACATTTATTGTCAATACTCAGTCCCCATGGTATTTGTACTCCATGTCGTTGTGCGAGTATAAACTGTATAAACCTGCCATCCATGTCTATCTGATGTATTCTGTGGTTACCCAAATCACTGACCAGTATACATCCAGTGTTATCACAGGCTATACCATAACACTCACCAATCCTGTGAGATGACTGTGATGGGTCTGGGTACTTGTACCTGTATTCTCCTTTCTTGTTAACTACAACAATAATAGAAGGATAACAACCATCCACTACAACAACATCTTCATTAATATTCTCTGCTACAAACTGTGGATTTTTATACAATAACTGTTGTTGTTTGTCCTCTTGTATGGTTTGTTTTATTTGACCTGCTGTAGTCATCCTTACTAATTTACTATCATTGCTGTATCTTTTATACAGACATACAAGTATTTCATTTTGTACTGATGTAAGATATATACCTTGTGTCTCGTATGGTTGTGTATCTGCTATATTTATACAGCTATCATCTTGTAAATACTTTTTATGTTTGTACCCTCCCACTCGGTGACAAATATCTCACCCTTTGATGTTACAGCTATATCAAAGACATTATTATTCAGTTGTATTTTCCTTTTTACATTACCATGTATATCTATCAATACCAGATCTCTATCATAACCACACCAGGCCTCGTTATCATTGACAGCAGACACACACTTACTACCTATACCAGGATTGATTCTGGATACTATGTCTGTACTGATAGTGGTTCCGGAGCTACAACTCACACTCCCATCAGATTGTGTTTGTTCCTTCTGATCTTTTTCATGTTTAGGCATTTTTTGTGTTGATTTAGTTTCCAAGGAATCCACAAGTTGACCAACATATCCTGTATATCCTGTAAATTCAGAATAACATAACTGACAAATGTTGGAGGATTGACATGTGTAATGGAAGGTATAGTTGACTGTGGCTTTTTAATGTGATGGTGAATGTTAGAAATATCTTTCATGGATTTTAATTTTTCTTCACAAGACTGAAGATATTCATCGTGATCAGATATTATCTTTTGTATGTCTTTTTTCTCCTTCTCCATGAGTTTTAGATCCTGTTGTTTTGTTTCTCTACTTGATCTACAAGATCGTCTGCTATTTTGTCAACATCCGATTTGATTTGATTCCTTTGGTTGTTTATCCCTTTGATGGTTTTATCAGATACTTCAGTATAATATTTGACATTGACATCTATTGTGTGTAATGACTTCTGAAGTTCTTCTTTTGATGTTTGATTTCGGATATGTTCTGTGATATTTCATCCTGGTACCTGTATAAAGTTGTCTCAAGTTCCTCAAACTTGTGGTTTTGATGTTTTATGTCAGTGACACATTTTACACAGACAGCTTCATCACAGCTAGTGCAGTACATCCGTATAATTTCTCTGAAATGTGTTGTACATTTTATTGGTTTTCTACTTTTTCTGATACTTTTACCCAGTTTAGTACTTACAACATTGTGACTGCGGCTTACCTTGCTTCGTAGATGTATCGTCTTACAACCACTACACATTTCTTCTTTGCAATCATAGCAATAAAACTGTGCATCCTCCTCCTGGCATAACTCACATTTCTCAATGGCAACTTGGAAATCCAGTGTTGGTGTTTTTGCAGCCATTTTAAAGTCTGGTGCTCTCCTTGGCAACTTGATTTGTATTCATTCAAAAACTGAAAAATAAAGAAAATAATAATAATAAATTGATTTTACTATATTTTAACAAGTGGCATATAGTTTTTTAGCCAACTTAAGTTGAAGGTAATTTACAATGGTTCACCTTGCTATTGTCTGTCCATACATTATATGTTAATAATCACAGTGAACTCTTAAAGTAACAAGTTTATTCATTATCATGTCTAAGTGAACTCCTTCCGATTTGCACAAGTGAAGGAGTTATGTCCCTCTTTGTCTTCATTAAGTTTAAGTCAATGTGTGCAACATGCAAACATGGTTAGGTAATTATGTCAAAAACAGACCAATCTATGTTCAAAATCCCATTCCACAAATATAATAGCTATCACACTAGGAAAGAATAAACTGGAAACAGTCCATAATCAGTCTGTGTCTGGTTCAGTAAATTGTTGTGGATTTAAACCAAATTTAATTTATGAACAGATTATTATTGTTACCCCAGGTTTTGCTCATTAGTTTACATTACATAAAAAATAATTAATAATAATTCAGATTTCATATATACTGATCTTCCCATTTGGTTGATATCAGGTATAAATTGATTGATAAGGAAGTAAAAGAATGTGTTTTCAAGGAATAGAACTAGCCCCCCTCTATATATGTTTCTCTTACCTATATAATCATTTAATCTCACATTACTTTAAAGATGTAATTGTCTATATAGCCCTTATTTAATGAATTGTAACATTTGATATATCAGATTATTTCATATATAAAAATTTACCAATTGAGTCTATTAACGGAACTAAGTATGCTACTTCTAATTGATTTTTTAATGATTTACCTCATTTTAAATAACCGAAATTTATATACAAGAGAAGGAAAATCAATTTATTTAAATTTAAGATATCACACACACACACACACACACACACATATATATATATAGAGAGAGAGAGAGAGGATATTTAACAGTGAAGTATGAATATGAAATTAATTTTGTCGAGTGGAGTGAGAAAATCAATATTTTCACTAGACGGCTGCGCCGTCTCATGAAAATATTGATTTTCTCACTTCACGAGACAAAATAAAATTCACATTCATACTTCACTGTTAAATGTTCTATTTATTTTATATCACTGTTTGAATTGTTTTTGTATCTGACATGTTTGGTTAATTAAAACAATGGATTGCGCTGTCGACGTACAAATGTGACCGTTGTTGACGATAATAAACAACATTGACAAGGTACACTGTTATTCGCTCGTCTAATGATTGACGCAATTCGGAAAAAACCTGCGGGTACAGGGCATCCCGTTCGCAATTAATAAAAAGGGGAGTAACTCTAATTAAAAAACCCTCTTAATTGCACGTGAAGGAATTCGGAGTGAAATACATATATTTTCACCGGTGAAGATATATGTATTTCACTGCTGTGAAAATATGTGTTTTATCAGTTAAATATTTTCCATTATTTCATTATTGATATAAAATGAATATATATATATATATACTCATTTGCCTTGTGAAATTCCCAGAGAGCCTCTTACACTCCAGAGAGCCTCTTACACTCCAGAGATCCTCTTACACTCCAGAGATCCTCTTACACTCCAGAGAGCCTCTTACACTCCAGAGAGCCTCTTACAGAGCCTCTTACACTCCAGAGAGCCTCTACACTCCAGAGAGCCTCTAACACTCCAGAGAGCCTCTAACACTCCAGAGATCCTCTTACACTCCAGAGAGCCTCTAACACTCCAGAGAGCCTCTAACACTCCAGAGAGCCTCTAACACTCCAGAGAGCCTCTAACACTCCAGAGAGCCTCTTACACTCCAGAGAGCCTCTAACACTCCAGAGAGCCTCTTACACTCCAGAGAGCCTCTAACACTCCAGAGAGCCTCTAACACTCCAGAGAGCCTCTACACTCCAGAGAGCCTCTAACACTCCAGAGAGCCTCTTACACTCCAGAGAGCCTCTAACACTCCAGAGATCCTCTTACACTCCAGAGAGCCTCTTACACTCCAGAGAGCCTCTAACACTCCAGAGAGCCTCTAACACTCCAGAGAGCCTCTTACACTCCAGAGAGCCTCTAACACTCCAGAGAGCCTCTAACACTCCAGAGAGCCTCTAACACTCCAGAGAGCCTCTAACACTCCAGAGAGCCTCTAACACTCCAGAGAGCCTCTAACACTCCAGAGAGCCTCTAACACTCCAGAGAGCCTCTAACACTCCAGAGAGCCTCTAACACTCCAGAGAGCCTCTAACACTCCAGAGAGCCTCTAACACTCCAGAGAGCCTCTAACACTCCAGAGAGCCTCTAACACTCCAGAGAGCCTCTTACACTCCAGAGATCCTCTTACACTCCAGAGAGCCTCTAACACTCCAGAGAGCCTCTTACACTCCAGAGAGCCTCTTACACTCCAGAGAGCCTCTTACACTCCAGAGAGCCTCTTACACTCCAGAGAGCCTCTTACTCCAGAGAGCCTCTTACACTCCAGAGAGCCTCTTACACTCCAGAGAGCCTCTTACACTCCAGAGAGCCTCTAACACTCCAGAGAGCCTCTAACACTCCAGAGAGCCTCTAACACTCCAGAGAGCCTCTAACACTCCAGAGAGCCTCTTACACTCCAGAGAGCCTCTAACACTCCAGAGAGCCTCTTACACTCCAGAGAGCCTCTAACACTCCAGAGAGCCTCTTACACTCCAGAGAGCCTCTTACACTCCAGAGAGCCTCTTACACTCCAGAGAGCCTCTTACACTCCAGAGATCCTCTAACACTCCAGAGAGCCTCTTACACTCCAGGGAATCTCTTACAATCTAGAGGGTCTCTTGTATCCCAGAGTGCCTTTTGTATCCCAGACAGCCTCTTGTATCCCAGAGAGCCTCTTGTATTCCAGAGTGCCTCTTGTATCCCAGAGTGCCTTTTGTATCCCAGACAGCCTCTTGTATCCCAGAGAGCCTCTTGTATTCCAGAGTGCCTTTTGTATCCCAGGCAGCCTCTTGTATCCCAGAGTGCCTTTTGTATCCCAGACAGCCTCTTGTATCCCAGAGAGCCTCTTGTATCCCAGAGAGCCTCTTGTATCCCAGAGTGCCTTTTGTATCCCAGACAGCCTCTTGTATCCCAGAGAGCCTCTTGTATTCCAGAGTGCCTTTTGTATCCCAGGCAGCCTCTTGTATCCCAGAGAGCCTCTTGTATTCCAGAGATCCTCTTGGCAACTTTAAGACCACATTTACAATGAAAATTTGCATAATTTTGTGTTTTTTAAAACAAATTTCCTATATTACAAGGCAGATATTGTAGAAAAACCTGGTATTGCATTCCTGTGTTTAGACAGAACCTTGTAACAAAAAGTTTCCCAAGGTATTCTGGTTTCTGGTTTCATCCAACATTTAAGAACTGTTTATATATATATATATATAAGTGAAAAAATCTTGTTTGAGTCATAAAACACCATTACTTGACTCCCTGATTTCAATCAATGTTTATTTTGTCTTACTTTAACATTTTGTATTCTTTACTGTATTTATTTTGCAACTACAAATATTTTGTTTGTGACAATGGATTATAAATAAAGCTTCATCACTTTCATTGTCAAAATTTTCTTAATATTTATAGAGGAAGTGTTTTAGCTTTATACAGGTTTCAGAGTCAGTTGCTAACAATAACAATTTATCAGATTTTGCCAGATGTTCTCAGTGAAAGTATAACTAACATAATTAAGAACTAACATAGTAAGAGTCATTCCAGACAGTTGCTACAAGGTTGCCATGCTGTGTCTGCTCTGTTTTCACCTCTTACCAAGTTTGGACTACGCAGTTCTTGTGAAAATCTCTCTTTGTCACTCTTTGTTGCCCGACAGCTATATATTCAATGGTATACAAGGTTCTCACAAGAGGAACAGAGGTGAAAAACCTGTATGGGACAAAAAAAAATTGTAATACAAAACAAAATAGATTTTAAGTTTTTGTTCTTTAAAGTTTACATTAAAAAATGCATTCCTAGTTGTCTCCCTTGGACCTTTGTTCCGTCACTAACCAACAATGGCAGCATTTACAGGATTAATAGATTTTAGGGAAATTATTTGAAGTTTTACATCAATACTTGATTTAAAATTCTTGATTTCAGTTCTTGAGGGTGGCTAAAAAAGAGGTGATGGGGAAGTATAAAAATACTGTTAGCCAAATGTATAATATAATCACCTGTCAAAAAAACACGAAAAGCTTTGTATTTCAAGGGTCTGCAAAGATGTTTTACCACTCTCTCTCCAAGATTTCTCCATTTAAAGGTATCACGTTTCCCAAGGTATGGTCTGTAGTCACAGCAGTATCCGTCTTTGTCACATCTCATGAAAATATAAAATTTCAAAATAATATATCTATCTAGTGATGGTGGAAGACAATAGATTCTTGTAAAAATAGCAAGAATCAGTAGCAGTAACAAAATACATACAAAGTTCAAACTATGTGAGATTGAATTTTTTATAAGTGAAATTAAATTTAAACCAAAAGTAACTTCAATAAATGAGGATATGATTTATAAGACAGGTATATATAACATTCTGATATAAAATGTTTCAAAGACTCACTATATCAATCTTTACATTTCAGCATACAAAAACTTGAAATGTAGATTTTACATAAATCAAAATGTTACCTTATATTTTCCCAATCAGTGTAAACTTTTACCTTGAATCCTCTCTTTACTGGTTTATCTGGCAAATACATTCTTGCATAAAACCGTCCCTTGTACTTTATGATGCCCTCATCGATTGTCTGTTCTTTAAAGGGCCACATCGGCTCCTGAAAAGTTCTTTTTGTCGTGTCTAAAAGAGGTCTTATCTTGTGATGTCTAAAAGTAAAATAATTTGATACAAGTAAAAGTTGTAAAACTGTATAATTTAACATTTTTTCTTACCTCAAATTCAACATTTTAGGAAGTAAAGATAAAAGTATATCACTATATAGTATCAGTATATATTTATTTTTATCATTATACATAAAATTACCGAATGTTACTGCACTGTCACACTGTGATGCTATTGCAAGCCAGGTCACACTTGGCTACTCTGAAGTTTCTATGACTTGTAGGTACTTTATTAACTGTGTCTACATTATAGTAACACATGCTTGAGTTGAGTTTTAGATTTAACCTCACCAAAGAAGAAATCTATCTTTATCAATTTTATTTATGATCATAATTCTTTCTCCACTGGACGAGGACATCAGAAGTATGCAAAGTGATTTCATGTTTTCAAAAGCTATCTCTTAATTTTTTCTGTCATTTTTATCCCAAGAACAATTAAATTGAAATTTATCAGTTGTATTTATAAATATTTTATCACATCAAATTACTGTACAAAGTACCTGTCATAATCAGGAGAGGTTCTGTTGTCCCTGAGTAGTGTTGTCTTAAGAAATGACATTCTTTTTGTCAGTGTTTATGCGTTATAAACGACAGTGGGCTGTTGCAAATTGTATGAACCGCAAAGCCGTTCATGTAAAATTTGTGACAGCCCACTGTCGTTTCTAACGAAAGAACACTGACAAAAAGAATGTCATTTCTTATATTTACAATTTTTAACCATTTCAGTTCAATTTTAGATGATATATCCTAACAAGAGGCCCATGGGTCTTAAAGCTCAGCTGAGGATAGGTCCAAAATTGTTAGCAAGGTGCAATAGACAATATATTAAGTACAGAAATTTTACAAGTTTTCTCAAGTTAAGAACTGCCACAAAATTTAATCAGAAATATATCCAGTCACATTTTATTTATAAGTAGCTTATATAATATGCATGGAGTAACTGTAGAGCGTTGACCTTTCACCATATATGACTATGAACCATATATGATTGTTATGTCAATATCTACAATATTCCGGCCACTGCGGTAGCTCAGTTGGTAGAGTGTTCGCTCCTGAGTGGAAGGTCGTGGGTTCGAACCCCGGCCGGGTCTGACCCAAGACTTGAAAGTGGGTAGTGACTGTTTTTCGCCAAGCTCTCGGCATTATGAAATGAAAGTCATGGTTCTTTCGGATGGGAACTTAAAATAAACAAGGTCCCGTGTCATGGCAGGCATGGCACGATAAAGAACCCTGCTGTATAATGCCATCAGCGCAACGTACAGGCAAAATTTCTGCACTTTCGCCTATAGCTGGCGACGTCTCGATATTAGTGAAATATTCTTAACTGGGATTTTGAACACCATTACTCAACTCACTCACTCTACAATATTCTAATATACATGCCTATACAAAAAGTTAATAGTTTTCATGATAATTAACAATTTAAGTCTTCTTTTGTAGGTGTGACCTTGGCCTTCGGACATATGACCTTGAATCATATATCAAAATGGTTGTCATTTAAATACCTACAATATTCAAATATATATGCCTTTACAAAAATTTAATAGTTTTCAAGATAATTAGCAATTTAAATCTTCTTTTGCAGCTGTGACCTTGACCTTTCAACATATATGACCTTAAACAATATATCAAAATGATCGTTAGCGCAATACCTACAATATTGTAATATGCATGCCTATACAAAAAGTTCATAGTTTTCAAGATAATTAACAATTTAAGTCTTCTTTTGCAGCTGTGACCTTGACCTTTGACCATATGACATTGAGTTATTTATCAAAATGACTGTCCTGTCAATACCTACAATATTCTAATATACATGCCAATACAAAAAGTTAATAGTTTTCGAGATATAGTGACAAATATATAATTTTTAGCAATTTCTCCACTCCCTTACGATTCCAGCCCTTTTGAACCCCATGGCTACCATTTGTGCAAATCTGAAACTAGATGACCTAAGGATGTTATAAATGAAATAACTAGGGTATAGCTCTTGTACATTCAGAGGAGAAGATTTTTAAAGTTTTTCACTATTTCCCCCTTATAGTACCCAAAGGGGACATAACTCCTTCATTTGAGCAAAGCTGAAAGGGCCTCACCCAGGCATGTTGGTTACCAAGTTTCATTAAATTTGGCCCAGTGGTTCTGGAGGAGAAGATTAAAATGTAAAAAGTTGACGCACGACGGACGACGCACGATGAATAGCTCATCTGATTTCAGGTGAGATAAAAATCACCTTTTTAATATGTCAGTTTACTGCCAACTTCCACATCGTCAAAATGGAATATCCCAACAACGGCCTTTGTTGATAAGCCTTAATGACGTCAGACAGTTCAAAAAGGTCATCAGCATTCATAGCATATGCATGCAAAGAAGAGTAATAGAGTCATAGAAAGAAAGATAATAGGAATTGTAAATATATATATATATATATATATATATATATATATATATATATATATATAATAATAATAATGATAATAATATTTTATTCTATGTACTGACTACATATTAGAGAATCCTGACATCAATACTGTACTATTACTAATACTTATTATTATAATAATAATAATAATAATAATAATAATAATAATAATAATTATTATTATTATTATTATTATTATTATTATTATTATTATTATTATTATTATTATTATATTAATAATAATAATAATTTAAGTAATATTGTAATTTTATTATTTTTAATGACAATTTACTTAATTTACTCAAAAATCAGATTTTAAATTGAGAGACTTCTATTTGTCAAGTCAGATAAAAATATATTATAATTAGCAGGTGCTCGTTAGCTGGTTAGCGTTACAACATGGGGACGGCCTGAAGTAAAAGATATAGATCTTTTGGGCACTGATTTATATGTGGTAGGGGTGTTAAATTTTAAGTTTACATATGTCATTTTCCTTTAATATTTGGGGAAAAGAAATTTTGAAAAAGTTTTGATACCTATAAACTTATTACTGGACCAGTGCATGGTGTATCTGGGTAACTGGTTTATCCCCATGATGATCTGGAGTCCTACGAAAGCACGCATTCAGTCGTACAATGTCGTTGGATTCCAAAGTTCAGCGCCACACTGCTGGGCATAGAAGTTTGTCTACTAAATGAAAAACAGGCTGAATGGAAACACCAGCAAGAAGTAACTCAAAACTGGGGAATCCCTGTCCAAAGTGTGTCGAGGTCCTTGTGGTTGTTCAAAACGGTCTATATGAACGTCCTCCAAACCGTCACGCCAAAATTCTTCGTCCGTGTTTGTAGTCTAGTTGTCTAATGTTCCGATTGAAGAGTCCATCAACAGGTCGTCATCATCTATATCTTATTCGAATGAATGGTCGCTATCTGAATCCGTGAGATCGAAATCTGAAGAAGAATCACTGTCTCGATCGCTGTTTGAAGCCATATTGCCCCAAACCGAATAAATGGTGATGGTCAACTTTCAGTACCTGTAACGTGTGCATAATTTTCATGTTTCATATTTTTTGCCAAATAAGTTGTAAATTGTATTTTTATATAAATTAAAAGATTTGCAACATAAAAATTAAAATTCAGGATTTTGAAATAAAGTAACAAACTCCGTATCATAGCAAAGGCTTGTAAACAAAACTGACAAGTTCACGGAGTGATTTCCCTTTTTAGTTGTCAGCTAGGTCTTCTAAACACCGGCTTTTTTTTTTTTTTTTTTTTTTTTTGGGGGGGGGGGGGGGGGTACCAAAGACAGATTTTACTTTTGTTCCACAGATTATTTCAAGCATTTGTAAATATTTCATGTGATCATCATTTTAGTATTTTTAAAAGGAAAAAAGTCGAAAAATTTAATCTTGAAATCAAAGCTTGATGGTTAAGAACGGTACTTCATAACGTCTTAAACTGATTTGTTTACTCGAACATGATTTTTTGTCCGCATGTAGCACAAATTCAAAGTAACCCATTTCTCTTTTTATGCGCTTAATAAATGTTTTTTTTAATTATTTCTAGACAATTTTTTTCTCTATTTTTAAAATTTATATAAGTTTGACAACGTTTTGACATTTAGAAATACACTTAAAAATAGATTATTCAAAACGTAGAAAAAAATTCACGAAAAACGAAATTTGAATTGCGTCATCCACTTTCAATTTAAAAATTCTATATGACTGAGTGTTTGTAGAAAAAATACAAAGAATAAAGTTTATAGGAAATTTTCTACAGTTTATTATGGTACCAACTTTTTAACGATCCGTTCACAAATAATACTTTAACGCTGAAAATAGTACACTCGACCTGCCAAAAATCAGAATGGCGTAGTTTGTCGTAGTTTCGCGTAGTTTGGCGTATCTACTGTCGATGTAGCATGATTTACATATTTTTCGGTTTTGAATTTTTATTGAGTGTTATTTTATTTATTTTAATCATTTAAGATCGTGAAAATATTCTAAATTTATCGTTTAGTTTGGCAAAAAACTGGTAATGCTACACGATCTTTTGCCTAATTTAGGGGCCTCATCAAAGGAATAGATAATTACATGAGTCTATGGGTCTTCCATAAAATAACTGCATGCATTTTAGACATAATCTTTGAATAATAAAAATAAAGAAAAAATAGGCATATGCAGATACTTGATGCACACACGGTTCTCCGGTTTAACAAACTTAGGATAGCGACATTACTGAATTGAAAACAAACATGAAATTAAAGCCAGTCTCACACAGAACACACGGCTTATACGGTTGGCCACCCGTGTAAACCGTACATACAACCGAACCAACCGTGGCCTTATCCGAGTTACAATCGGGCCATTCGAGTATATCCGTGAAAGCCGTGTATGATTTTTAAAACTTTTAAAAAACTGGCACGGGTGCCATGTCCGTGTATGATAGTATTAGCGATCGTACAAGACCGTGAGAGACCGTGTGAGACCGTACGAGACCGTATATTCAACCGCACATGAAGTCCACTCCACGAGTGAGCTCAACCGTAGGCCGTAACAGACCGTACTAGACCGTACTTGGAACCGTACAACAATCGTTTCAAAATCGTTTGCAACTCGTGTTCAAACCGTGAGAAACCTTGCTTGACCGAGTATGTCCGTGCTTTGTTCGTACATACTCGTGCTACATTCGAGTCTAAATCGTTCCAACTCATCTCCAGGCACGGTTGGAGCTCAATACTCGTACCAGTCAACCCGTGTATAACCGAGTATACCGTATTGGAACCGTGTGCCCAACCGCGTTCTGTGTGAGACAGGCTTTAACCTGTTGGGATATTTAGAAGTGAGAAATAATTGTTGAAAAGTGGGGTAGGTTGAATGCACTTAACTGAAAAAACGAAAACCCAAACATATGTATTTTATTATTTTATTTAACAAAGCACATTCTAAGGAATACGTCAGCAAATTTTCAGAAAAATTCCAATTTGGGGAAATTTTTTGCCTCTGGTATCGAGAACTACCTTAACTAATAAAAAGGACAGTAAAATAATAAACAAATTACTGAAAAACATTCGGTATGATAAAAAAAACAACCTGACCTTTATGACCTTTATGACTTCGTCTGTTCTCTAACATAATCTAACATAACAAAGGTCAATATGTTTATATTACAACTTGTGCAGACTAAGGGTACCTTTGCCAGCCTTGCTCGGGACCAAATATACTAGAACTTTGTTTAAATTTACCTCTCTGACACAACAAGTATGAGAGATGATTAATCTTACACAGTTATTGGAGTGAGTTTGATTTTTTAAGCCATAGTGATGTCAACATGATTTCCGAGGCTTGCCACAGCCACAGCAACAAAAAACACGAAATTAAATATTGATAACATAAAACTGACTTTATTGGATGTTATTTTACAATCACATCTAAAATATTGCACATTTGTCCATTTTAAAACGTACAGTATCATTTTAATGTCACATTTTTACGACAAATTCATGAATTCAATTCATGTTAAAAATCATTAAATACATCTTACAGAATCAGTGTTTATTCAAAAAGGAATGAAAAAATGTTAACCAAAACCGTTTTTCTAATGTGCAAATAAAATTATTCACGAATCTTTGAGAGAAAAAAAGCTTCAATACATTGAATCATCTAAAATAAGAAATTATATAGAATAAAGACTGCTTTTATTCCACCAAAAAATCGTTTATAATGAATTTATGTGAAAATATGATCAGCAACATGTCTTTTAAAATAAAGCTCACGAAAACTAAATATATAAGATTTGATATTCGTTTATTTATAAACTTCACTGAAAAATTCCACTAAAAAGTCATTTATAATAGATTTATCAGGAACTGTGGATACCATTCCATATACTCCCGCCGTCCCCTTACCGGACAACGATTTGTTACCCTGGAATATACAAACAAACATGACGATTAAATACACTATAGCGCTTCTAAATAATGGAATAAATTACATGTACAAAATTAGGGTCCGGCTTACAGTTTAACCTTACCCAGAAAACTACACTACTCCTTAAAATAAACCAGCAAACACGTGTTTCACGTCATGCTACATGAGATGGTCATGCTACAACAGGAGATGGTCATACTACAACACGAGATGGTCATGCTACAACAAGGGACGGTCATGCTACAACATGAAATGGTCATGCTTCAACATGAGATGTCATGCTACAACACGAGATGGTCATGCTACAACACGAAATGGTCATGCCACAACACGAGATGGTCATGCTACAACGCGTTATGGTCATGCCTACAACACGAGATGGTCATGCTACAACACAAGACGGTCATGCTTCAACACGAGATGGTCATGCTACAACGCAAGATGGCCATACTACAACATGAGATGGTCTTGCTACAACACGAGATGGTCATGCTACAACACAAGATGGTCATGCTACAACACAAGATGGTCATGCTACAACGCGAGATGGTCAAGCTACAACACGAGATGCCATGCTACAACGCGAGATGGCCACGCTACAACATGAGATGGTCATGCTACAACACGAGATGGTCATGCTACAACACGAGATGGTAATGCTACAACACGAGATGGTCAAGCTACAACACGAGATGTCATGCTACAACGCGAGATGGCCACGCTACAACATGAGATGGTCATGCTACAACACGAGATGTCATGCTACAACATGAGATGGTCAAGCTTTGACACAAGATGTCATGCTACAACACGAGATGGTCACGCTACAACACGAGGTGGTCATGCTACAACACGAAATGGTCATGCTACAACACGAGATGTCATGCTACAACACGAGATGGTCATGCTACAACACGAGATGGTCATGCTACAACACGAGATGGTCATGCTACAACACGAGATGGTCATGCTATAACACGAGATGGTCATGCTACAACACGAGTAGAATGGGTAGCGCAGTAATGGTGTTTTACGCCCCATTCAAGATTCTTTCACTTATTACTTATTTCCAGGTGGTCAGTTCTGGGATGGTGAAGGAAACCGGAGTCCGCGGAGAAATTCACCAACCTTCGGCAAGTTAACTGATAAACTTTCCACACTAGGATCTGTCCAGAGTGGGATTCGAACCCAGGTGTTGAGAGACTGCTGTGATCCCTATGCGCGCGCTTTAGACCACTCAGCCACCGAGGCTCCTCTACAACACGAGGCGGTCATTCTTCAAATTGAAACATCCTACGTCAAACATCAAAACATTTCATCTTTTTGTGATTAACACTTTAACTGACTAAAGTCAAAGATGTTATTGTTACCATGGTTACTGTGCATTGATCCTCAGAAAATCGGTCTTTATTGTCAAGTGAGGGTAAGCCGGGTTATTAAAGTAACGTCGTCTTTTGACTTTAACGAAAGCTAACCCTTTACATTGTAGAAGACCTCGTACATTGAAGGGGACCTATGTGCCGATATAAATATCAATCTTATAAAGTATAATGCCGGGCGGAATCCCGCAGGGTTAGCTTTGTTGTGTGAATCTGTTTATAGACGACCGCGGTTTTCCCCAAAGTCTTCGGTTCATTCCAACATCTCAGAACTAACCACCTTGACATAATTGAAGGAATCTTCGTGAACCACTATTACTCAACTTTAATTGAGCACATGGGAGTTGTATGTTTATATCTAACCTTAGCAGCTGTGGTAGCATCTTCAATGGCTTTTAGTAGTTCATCAACATAAGGAATATGGTGAGGAAGTATTGAGCAGTGTATGGAGTCTGGTTTAATATTCCTCTCCATTTTCCATCCTTGAAAAAATTACGTAAAGTAAACTGATCTTTAATGAACAAATTTCAAATAGCTGTCAAACAAAAGAGGTGATGGGAGAGTATAATGTGTTGGAATGTATCTTGTTGCAATCGTGAGGTAAATTGGGAAGTATAATATGGCGGAATGAATCTAGTTGTACACGCGAGGTAATGGTTAGGTATAATATGGTGGAATGAATCGAGTTGAAGTGGTGGAATGAATCTAGTTGTAGACGTGAGTGAATAAGGAAGTATAATGTGGTGGAATGAATCTAGTTGTACACCCGAGGTAAATTGGGAAGTATAATGTGGTGGAATGATTCTAGTTGTACACGTTAGGTAATGGGGAAGTATAATATGGTGGGATTAATCTAGTTGTATATGTATATCCCTCTTTCTTTAATTTGCATCATGAAATGATTCAAACGAACACGAAATAATCTGAATGCTGAAGTTTTTTTCATCTTATATCTTATAGTTGTCATTGTAAAAGAAAGTTTACAGAGCAAAATATCTGTTCAATCTGACTAATTATGATTATCTTTTTACTTTTCCTGCCTGAATCAATTGACCAGGAACTAGCAGACGCAATTATACAGAAAAATAAACATCAAACATTGAGTAAAAAGATGGTTGAGAAATTCTGAAATGTATGTTATCAAAGCTTATGTTGATATAATTTGCCAAATTCTTATAAATGATATCAGAAGTCCATGACTTCTGATGATATAAATATATTGTGTTTAAAATAAACAATAATAAATGCTCGTGTGTATCATATATGTTTTAAACGTAAAAGTAGGAATCATACATGTCTTATACGTAAAGGTGTAAATAATATATGTCTTACACGTAAAAGTGTGTATCATATATGTCTTATACATAAAAGACATGTATCATATATGTCTTAAACGAAAAAGTGTGAATCATATATGTCTTACACGTAAAAGTGTGTATCATATATGTCTTATACGTAAAAGTGTGTATCATGTATGTTTTATACGTAAAAGTGTGAATCATATATGTCTTATATGCAAAAGTGTGTATCATATATGTCTTATATCTTTAAAGTGTGTATCATATATGTCTTACAAGTAAAAGTGTGTATCATATATGTCTTAAACGAAAAAGTGTGTATCATATATGTCTTAAACGAAAAAGTGTGTATCATATATGTCTTATACGAAAAAGAGTGAATCATATATGTCTTAAACGAAAAAGTGTGTATCATATATGTCTAATACGTAAAATTGTGTATCATATATGTCTTATACATAAAAGACATGTATCATATATGTCTTAAACGAAAAAGTGTGAATTATATATGTCTTATAAGTAAAAGTGTGTATCATATATGTCTTAAACGAAAAAGTGTGTATCATATATGTCTTATATGTAAAAGTGTGTATCATATATGTCTTATATGCAAAAGTGTGTATCATATATGTCTTATACCTTTAAAGTGTGTATCATATATGTCTTATATGTAAAAGTGTGTATCATATATGTCTTATACCTTTAAAGTGTGTATCATATATGTCTTATATGTAAAAGTGTGTATCATATATGTCTTATACCTTTAAAGTGTGAATCATATATGTCTTAAACGAAAAAGTGTGAATCATATATGTCTTATATGTAAAAGTGTGTATCATATATGTCTTTTATGCAAAAGTGTGTATCATATATGTCTTATACCTTTAAAGTGTGAATCATATATGTCTTAAACGAAAAAGTGTGAATCATATATCTCTTAAACGAAAAAGTGTGTATCATATATGTCTTATAAGTAAAAGTGTGTATCATATATGTCTTATATGCAAAAGTGTGTATCATATATGTCTTAAATGTAAAAGTGTGTATCATATATGTCTTATATGTAAAAGTGTGTATCATATATGTCTTATATGTAAAAGTGTGTATCATATATGTCTTATATGCAAAAGTGTGTATCATATATGTCTTATATCTTTAAAGTGTGTATCATATATGTCTTACAAGTAAAAGTGTGTATCATATATGTCTTAAACGAAAAAGTGTGTATCATATATGTCTTAAACGAAAAAGTGTGTATCATATATGTCTAATACGTAAAATTGTGTATCATATATGTCTTAAACGAAAAAGTGTGTATCATATATGTCTAATACGTAAAATTGTGTATCATATATGTCTTATACATAAAAGACATGTATCATATATGTCTTAAACGAAAAAGTGTGAATCATATATGTCTTATACGTAAAACTGTGTATCAAATATGTCTTAAAGTAAAAAGTGTGTATCATATATGTCTTATATGTAAAAGTGTGTATCATATATGTCTTATATGCAAAAGTGTGTATCATATATGTCTTATATGTAAAAGTGTGTATCATATATGTCTTATACCTTTAAAGTGTGAATCATATATGTCTTAAACGAAAAAGTGTGAATCATATATGTCTTATATGTAAAAGTGTGTATCATATATGTCTTATACCTTTAAAGTGTGAATCATATATGTCTTAAACGAAAAAGTGTGAATCATATATGTCTTATATGTAAAAGTGTATATCATATATGTCTTTTATGCAAAAGTGTGTATCATATATGTCTTATACCTTTAAAGTGTGAATCATATATGTCTTAAACGAAAAAGTGTGAATCATATATCTCTTAAACGAAAAAGTGTGTATCATATATGTCTTATATGTAAAAGTGTGTATCATATATGTCTTATATGCAAAAGTGTGTATCATATATGTCTTAAATGTAAAAGTGTGTATCATATATGTCTTATATGTAAAAGTGTGTATCATATATATCTTATATGTAAAAGTGTGTATCATATATGTCTTATATGCAAAAGTGTGTATCATATATGTCTTATATCTTTAAAGTGTGTATCATATATGTCTTACAAGTAAAAGTGTGTATCATATATGTCTTAAACGAAAAAGTGTGTATCATATATGTCTTAAACGAAAAAGTGTGTATCATATATGTCTAATACGTAAAATTGTGTATCATATATGTCTTAAACGAAAAAGTGTGTATCATATATGTCTAATACGTAAAATTGTGTATCATATATGTCTTATACATAAAAGACATGTATCATATATGTCTTAAACGAAAAAGTGTGAATCATATATGTCTTATACGTAAAAGTGTGTATCAAATATGTCTTAAACGAAAAAGTGTGTATCATATATGTCTTATATGTAAAAGTGTGTATCATATATGTCTTATATGCAAAAGTGTGTATCATATATGTCTTATACCTTTAAAGTGTGTATCATATATGTCTTATATGTAAAAGTTTGTATCATATTTGTCTTATACCTTTAAAGTGTGTATCATATATGTCTTATATGTAAAAGTGTGTATCATATATGTCTTATACCTTTAAACTGTGAATCATATATGTCTTAAACGAAAAAGTGTGAATCATATATGTCTTATATGTAAAAGTATGTATCATATATGTCTTTTATGCAAAAGTGTGTATCATATATGTCTTATACCTTTAAAGTGTGAATCATATATGTCTTAAACGAAAAAGTGTGAATCATATATGTCTTAAACGAAAAAGTGTGTATCATATATGTCTTATATGTAAAAGTGTGTATCATATATGTCTTATATGCAAAAGTGTGTATCATATATGTCTTATATGTAAAAGTGTGTATCATATATGTCTTATATGTAAAAGTGTGTATCATATATGTCTTATATGTAAAAGTGTGTATCATATATGTCTTATATGTAAAAGTGTGTATCATATATGTCTTATATGCAAAAGTGTGTATCATATATGTCTTATATGTAATAGTGTGTATCATATATGTCTTATATGCAAAAGTGTGTATCATATATGTCTTAAACGAAAAAGTGTGTATCATATATGTCTTATATGTAAAAGTGTGTGTCATATGTCTTATATGCAAAAGTGTGTATCATATATGTCTTATATGTAAAAGTGTGTATCATATATGTCTTATATGTAAAAGTGTGTATCATATATGTCTTATATGCAAAAGTGTGTATCATATATGTCTTATATGTAAAAGTGTGTATCATATATGTCTTATATGTAAAAGTGTGTATCATATATGTCTTATATGTAAAAGTGTGTATCATATATGTCTTATATGCAAAAGTGTGTATCATATATGTCTTATACCTTTAAAGTATAAATCATATATGTCTTATATGTAAAAGTGTGTATCATATATGTCTTATATGTAAAAGTGTGTATCATATATGTCTTATATGTAAAAGTGTGTATCATATATGTCTTATACCTTTAAAGTGTGTATCATATATGTCTTATACCTTTAAAGTGTGAATCATATATGTCTTAAACGAAAAAGTGTGAATCATATTTGTCTTATACGTGAAAGAGTGTATCATATATGTCTTAAACGAAAAAGTGTGAATCATATATGTCTTATACGTAAAAGTGTATATCATATATGTCTTATACGTAAAAGTGTGTATCATATATGTCTTATATGTAAAAGTGTGTATCATATATGTCTTATACGTAAAAGACATGTATCATATGTGTTTTATATATAAAAGACATGTATCATATATGTCTTACAAGTAAAAGTGTGTATCATATATGTCTTAAACGAAAAAGTGTGATTCATATATGTCTTATACGTAAAAGTGTGTATCATATATCTCTTACAAGTAAAAGTGTGTATCATATATGTATCAAACGAAAAAGTGTGTATCATATATGTCTTAAACGAAAAAGTATGTATGATATATGTCTTATACGTAAAAGTGTGTATCATATATGTCTGAAACGAAAAAGTGTGTATCATATATGTCTTATACGTAAAAGTGTGTATCATATATGTCTTATACGTAAAAGTGTGAATCATATATGTCTTATACCTTTAAAGTGTGCATCATATATGTCTTATACGTAAAAGTGTGTAACATATATGTCTTAAACGAAAAAGTGTGTTTCATATATGTCTTTTACGTAAAAGTCTGTATCATGTATGTCTTATACGTAAAAGTGTGTATCATATATGTCTTAAACGAAAAAGTGTGAATCATTTATGTCTTATATGTAAAAGTGTGTATCATGTATGTCGCATACGTAAAAGTGTGAATCATATATGTCTTAAACGAAAAAGTGTGTATCATATATGTCTTAAACGAAAAAGTGTGAATCATGTATGTCTTAAACGAAAAAGTGTGTATCATATATGTTTTATACGTAAAAGTGTGTATCATATATGTCTTATACGTAAAAGTGTGAATTATATATGTCTTAAACGAAAAAGTGTGTATCATATATGTCTTATAAGTAAAGGTGTAAATAATATTTGTCTTTCACGTAAAAGTGTGTATCATACATGTCTTATACATAAAAGACATGTATCATATATGTCTTATACATAAAAGACATGTATCATATATGTCTTAAACGAAAAAGTGTGTATCATATATGTCTTAAACGAAAAAGTGTGAATCATATATGTCTTATACGTAAAAGTCTGTATCATATATGTCTTATACATAAAAGTGTGTATCATATATGTCTTAAACGAAAAAGTGTGTATCATATTATATGTCTTAAACGAAAAAGTGTGAATCATATATGTCTTATACGTAAAAGTTTGTATCATATATGTCTTATATGTAAAAGTGTGTATCATGTATGTCTTAAACAAAAAAAGTGTTTATCATATATGTCTTAAACGAAAAAGTGTGTATCATATATGTCTTATACGTAAAAGTGTGAATCATATATGTCTTAAACGAAAAAGTGTGAATCATATATTTCTTATACGTAAAAGTGTGTATCATACATGTCTTATACGTAAAAGTGTGTATCATATATGTCTTAAACGAAAAAGTGTGTATCATATTATATGTCTTAAACGAAAAAGTGTGAATCATATATGTCTTATATGTAAAAGTGTGTATCATATATGTCTTATTCCTTTAAAGTGTGTATCATATATGTCTTATATGTAAAATTGTGTATCATATATGTCTTATACGTAAAAGTGTGAATCATATATATCTTAAACGAAAAAGTGTGTATCATATATGTCTTAAACGTAAAAGTGTGAATCATAAATGTCTTAAACGAAAAAGTGTGAATCATATATGTCTTATACGTAAAATTGTGTATCATATTTGTCTTTTAAGCAAATGTGTGTATCATGTATGTCTTAAACGAAAAAGTGTGTATCATATATGTCTTTTACCTTTAGAGTGTTTTATTATATATATCTTAAACGAAAAAGTGTGTATCATATATGTCTTATACGTAAAAGTGTGTATGATATATGTCTTAAACGAAAAAGTGTGTATCATATATGTCTTAAACGAAAAAGTGTGAATCATGTATGTCTTAAACGAAAAAGTGTGTATCATATATGTTTTATACGTAAAAGTGTGTATCATATATGTCTTATACGTAAAAGTGTGTATCATGTATGTTTTATACGTAAAAGTGTGAATCATATATGTCTTATAAGTATAGGTCTAAATAATATTTGTCTTACACGTAAAAGTGTGTATCGTACATGTCTTATACATAAAAGACATGTATCATATATGTCTTATACATAAAAGACATGTATCATATATGTCTTAAACGAAAAAGTGTGTATCATATATGTCTAAAACAAAAAAGTGTGAATCATATATGTCTTATACGTAAAAGTTTGTATCATATATGTCCTATACGTAAAAGTGTGAATCATATATCTCTTATACGTAAAAGTGTGTATCATATATGTCTTATACGTAAAAGTGTGTATCATATATGTCTTAAACGAAAAAGTGTGTATCATATTATATGTCTTAAACGAAAAAGTGTGTATCATATATGTCTTATACATAAAAGACATGTATCATATATGTCTTAATCGAAAAAGTGTGTATCATGTATGTCTTAAACGAAAAAGTGTGTATCATATATGTTTTATAAGTAAAGGTGTAAATAATATTTGTCTTACACGTAAAAGTGTGTATCATACATGTCTTATACATAAAATACATGTATCATATGTGTCTTATACATAAAAGACAAGTATCATATATGTCTTACAAGTAAAAGTGTGTATCATATATGTCTTAAACGAAAAAGTGTGATTCATATATGTCTTATACGTAAAAGTGTGTATCTTATATCTCTTACAAGTAAAAGTTTGTATCATATATGTCTTAAACGTAAAAGTGTATATCATGTATGTCTTATACGTAAAAGTGTGTATCATATATGTCTTTAACGAAAAAGTGTGTATCATATTATATGTCTTCAACGAAAAAGTGTGAATCATATATGTCTTATACATAAAAGACATGTATCATATATGTCTTAATCGAAAAAGTGTGTATCATATATGTCTTAAATGAAAAAGTGTGAATCATATATGTCTTATACGTAAAAGTGTGTATCATGTATGTCTTATACGTAAAAGTGTGAATCATATATGTCTTAAACCAAAAAGTGTGAATCATATATGTCTCAAACGAAAAAGTGTGTATCATATATGTCTTAAACGAAAAAGTGTGAATCATATATGATTTATAAGTAAAGGTGTAAATAATATTTGTCTTACACGTAAAAGTGTGTATCATACATGTCTTATACATAAAATACATGTATCATATATGTCTTATACATAAAAGACATGTTTCATATATGTCTTAAACGAAAAAGTGTGTATCATATATGTCTTATATGTAAAAATGTGTATCATATATGTCTTATACGTAAAAGTGTGTATCATATATGTTTTAAACGTAAAAGTAGGAATCATATATGTCTTATACGTAAACGTGTAATTAATATATGTCTTAAACGAAAAAGTGTGTATCATACATGTCTTATACATAAAAGACATGTATCATATATATCTTATACGTAAAACTGTGAATCATATATGTCTTAAACGAAAAAGTGTGTATCATATATGTCTTATAAGTAAAGGTGTAAATAATAGTTGTCTTACACGTAAAAGTGTGTATCATACATGTCTTATACATAAAAGACATGTATCATATATGTCTTAAACGAAAAAGTGTGTATCATATATGTCTTCAACGAAAAAGTGTGAATAATATATGTCTTATACGTAAAAGTGTGTATCATATATGTCTTAAACGAAAAACTGTGTATCATATATGTCTTATATGTAAAAGTGTGTATCATATATGTCTTATACCTTTAAGGTGTGAATCATATACGTCTTAAACGAAAAAGTGTGAATAATATATGTCTTATACGTAAAAGTGTATATCATATATGTCTTATACGTAAAAGTGTGTATCATATATGTCTTATATGTAAAAGTGTGTATCATATATGTCTTATACGTAAAAGACATGTATCATATGTGCCTTATATATAAAAGACATGTATCATATATGTCTTACAAGTAAAAGTTTGTATCATATATGTCTTAAACGAAAAAGTGTGATTCATATATATCTTAAACGAAAAAGTGTGTATCATATATCTCTTACAAGTAAAAGTGTGTATCATATATGTCTTAAACGTAAAAGTGTGTATCATGTATGTCTTATACGTAAAAGTGTGTATCATATATGTCTTTAACGAAAAAGTGTGTATCATATTATATGTCTTCAACGAAAAAGTGTCAATCATATATGTCTTATACATAAAAGACATGTATCATATATGTCTTAATCGAAAAAGTGTGTATCATATATGTCTTAAATGAAAAAGTGTGAATCATATATGTCTTATACGTAAAAGTGTGTATCATGTATGTCTTATACGTAAAAGCATGAATCATATATGTCTTAAACGAAAAAGTGTGAATCATATATGTCTCAAACGAAAAAGTGCGTATCATATATGTCTTAAACGAAAAAGTGTGAATCATGTATGTCTTATACGTAAAAGCATGAATCATATATGTCTTAAACGAAAAAGTGTGAATCATATATGTCTCAAACGAAAAAGTGTGTATCATATTATATGTCTTCAACGAAAAAGTGTCAATCATATTTGTCTTATACATAAAAGACATGTATCATATATGTTTTAATCGAAAAAGTGTGTATCATATATGTCTTAAATGAAAAAGTGTGAATCATATATGTCTTATACGTAAAAGTGTGTATCATGTATGTCTTATACGTAAAAGTGTGAATCATATATGTCTTAAACGAAAAAGTGTGAATCATATATGTCTCAAACGAAAAAGTGTGTATCATATATGTCTTAAACGAAAACGTGTGAATCATATATGTCTTAAACGAAAAAGTGTGTATCATATATGTCTTAAAAGAAAAAGTGTGTATCATATATGTCTTATACGTAAAAGTGTGAATCATATATGTCTTAAACGAAAAAGTGTGAATCATATATGTCTTATACGTAAATTTGTGTTTCATATATGTCTTTTAAGCAAGTGTGTGTATCATGTATGTCTTAAACGAAAAAGTGTGTATCATATATGTCTTTTACCTTTAGAGTGTTTTATCATATATGTCTTAAACGAAAAAGTGTGTATCGTATATGTCTTATACGTAAAAGTGTGTATGATATATGTCTTAAACGAAAAAGTGTGTATCATATATGTCTTAAACGAAAAGTGTGAATCATGTATGTCTTAAACGAAAAAGTGTGTACCATATATGTTTTATACGTAAAAGTGTGAATTATATATGTCTTAAACGAAAAAGTGTGTATCATATATGTCTTATAAGTAAAGGTCTAAATATTATTTGTCTTACACGTAAAAGTGTGTATCGTACATGTCTTATACATAAAAGACATGTATCATATATGTCTTATACATAAAAGACATGTATCATATATGTCTTAAACGAAAAAGTGTGTATCATATATGTCTTAAACGAAAAAGTGTGAATCATATATGTCTGATACGTAAAAGTTTGTATCATATATGTCCTATACGTAAAAGTGTGAATCACATATCTCTTATACGTAAAAGTGTGTATCATATATGTCTTATACGTAAAAGTGTGTATCATATATATCTTAAACGAAAAAGTGTGTATCATATTATATGTCTTAAACGAAAAAGTGTGAATCATATATGTCTTATACGTAAGAGTGTGTATCATATATGTCTTATATGTAAAAGTGTGTATCATGTATGTCTTAAACGAAAAAGTGTGTATCATATATGTCGTAAACGAAAAAGTGTGTATCATATATGTCTTATACGTAAAAGTGTGAATCATATATGTCTTAAACGAAAAAGTGTGTATCATATATGTTTTATACGTAAAAGTGTGTATCATATATGTCTTATACGTAAAAAAGTGTGTATCACATATGTCTTATACGTAAAAGTGTGTATCATGTATGTTTTATACGTAAAAGTGTGAATCAAATATGTCTTAAACGAAAAAGTGTGAATCATATATGTCTTAAATGAAAAAGTGTGTATCATGTATGTCTTAAACGAAAAAGTGTGTATCATATATGTTTTATAAGTAAAGGTGTAAATAATATTTGTCTTACACGTAAAAGTGTGTATCATACATGTCTTATACATAAAATACATGTATCATATATGTCTTATACATAAAAGACATGTATCATATATGTCTTACAAGTAAAAGTGTGTATCATATATGTCTTAAACGAAAAAGTGTGATTCATATATGTCTTATACGTAAAAGTGTGTATCTTATATCTCTTACAAGTAAAAGTGTGTATCATATATGTCTTAAACGTAAAAGTGTATATCATGTATGTCTTATACGTAAAAGTGTGTATCATATATGTCTTTAACGAAAAAGTGTGTATCATATTATATGTCTTCAACGAAAAAGTGTGAATCATATATGTCTTATACATAAAAGACATGTATCATATATGTCTTAATCGAAAAAGTGTGTATCATATATGTCTTGAATGAAAAAGTGTGAATCATATATGTCTTAAACGAAAAAGTGTGTATCATATATGTCTTAAACGAAAAAGTGTGAATCATGTATGTCTTAAACGAAAAAGTGTGTACCATATATGTTTTATACGTAAAAGTGTGAATTATATATGTCTTAAACGAAAAAGTGTGTATCATATATGTCTTATAAGTAAAGGTCTAAATATTATTTGTCTTACACGTAAAAGTGTGAATCGTACATGTCTTATACATAAAAGACATGTATCATATATGTCTTATACATAAAAGACATGTATCATATATGTCTTAAACGAAAAAGTGTGTATCATATATGTCTTAAACGAAAAAGTGTGAATCATATATGTCCTATACGTAAAAGTTTGTATCATATATGTCCTATACGTAAAAGTGTGAATCACATATCTCTTATACGTAAAAGTGTGTATCATATATGTCTTATACGTAAAAGTGTGTATCATATATGTCTTAAACGAAAAAGTGTGTATCATATTATATGTCTTAAACGAAAAAGTGTGAATCATATATGTCTTATACGTATGAGTGTGTATCATATATGTCTTATATGTAAAAGTGTGTATCATGTATGTCTTAAACGAAAAAGTGTGTATCATATATGTCGTAAACGAAAAAGTGTGTATCATATATGACTTATACGTAAAAGTGTGAATCATATATGTCTTAAACGAAAAAGTGTGTATCATATATGTTTTATACGTAAAAGTGTGTATCATATATGTCTTATACGTAAAAGTGTGTATCATATATGTCTTATACGTAAAAGTGTGTATCATGTATGTTTTATACGTAAAAGTGTGAATCATATATGACTTAAACGAAAAAGTGTGAATCATATATGTCTTAAACGAAAAAGTGTGTATCATGTATGTCTTTAACGAAAAAGTGTGTATCATATATGTTTTATAAGTAAAGGTGTAAATAATATTTGTCTTACACGTAAAAGTGTGTATCATACATGTCTTATACATAAAATACATGTATCATATATGTCTTATACATAAAAGACATGTATCATATATGTCTTACAAGTAAAAGTGTGTATCATATATGTCTTAAACGAAAAAGTGTGATTCATATATGTCTTATACGTAAAAGTGTGTATCTTATATCTCTTACAAGTAAAAGTGTGTATCATATATGTCTTAAACGTAAAAGTGTATATCATGTATGTCTTATACGTAAAAGTGTGTATCATATATGTCTTTAACGAAAAAGTGTGTATCATATTATATGTCTTCAACGAAAAAGTGTGAATCATATATGTCTTATACATAAAAGACATGTATCATATATGTCTTAATCGAAAAAGTGTGTATCATATATGTCTTGAATGAAAAAGTGTGAATCATATATGTCTTATACGTAAAAGTGTGTATCATGTATGTCTTATACGTAAAAAGTGTGAATCATATATGTCTTAAACCAAAAAGTGTGAATCATATATGTCTCAAACGAAAAAGTGTGTATCATATATGTCTTAAACGAAAAAGTGTGAATCATATATGATTTATAAGTAAAGGTGTAAATAATATTTGTCTTACACGTAAAAGTGTGTATCATACATGTCTTATACATAAAATACATGTATCATATATGTCTTATACATAAAAGACATGTTTCATATATGTCTTAAACGAAAAAGTGTGTATCATATATGTCTTATATGTAAAAATGTGTATCATATATGTGTTATACGTAAAAGTGTGAATCATATATGTCTTATACGTAAAAGTGTGTATCATATATGTCTTATACGTAAAAGTGTGTATCATGTATGTCTTTAACGAAAAAGTGTTTATCTTATATGTCTTAAACGAAAAAGTGTGTATCATATATGTCTTATACGTAAAGTGTGTATCATATATGTTTTAAACGTAAAAGTAGGAATCATATATGTCTTATACGTAAACGTGTAATTAATATATGTCTTAAACGAAAAAGTGTGTATCATACATGTCTTATACATAAAAGACATGTATCATATATATCTTATACGTAAAACTGTGAATCATATATGTCTTAAACGAAAAAGTGTGTATCATATATGTCTTATAAGTAAAGGTGTAAATAATAGTTGTCTTACACGTAAAAGTGTGTATCATACATGTCTTATACATAAAAGACATGTATCATATATGTCTTATACATAAAAGACATGTATCATATATGTCTTAAACGAAAAAGTGTGTATCATATATGTCTTCAACGAAAAAGTGTGAATAATATATGTCTTATACGTAAAAGTGTGTATCATATATGTCTTAAACGAAAAAGTGTGTATCATATATGTCTTATATGTAAAAGTGTGTATCATATATGTCTTTTACCTTTAAGGTGTGAATCATATATGTCTTAAACGAAAAAGTGTGAATCATATTTGTCTTATACGTGAAAGTGTGTATCATATATGTCTTAAACGAAAAAGTGTGAATCATATATGTCTTATACGTAAAAGTGTATATCATATATGTCTTATACGTAAAAGTGTGTATCATATATGTCTTATATGTAAAAGTGTGTATCATATATGTCTTATACGTAAAAGACATGTATCATATATGTCTTACAAGTAAAAGTGTGTATCATATATGTCTTAAACGAAAAAGTGTGATTCATATATATCTTAAACGAAAAAGTGTGTATCATATATCTCTTAAAAGTAAAAGTGTGTATCATATATGTCTTAAACGTAAAAGTGTGTATCATGTATGTCTTATACGTAAAAGTGTGTATCATATATGTCTTTAACGAAAAAGTGTGTATCATATTATATGTCTTCAACGAAAAAGTGTCAATCATATATGTCTTATACATAAAAGACATGTATCATATATGTCTTAATCGAAAAAGTGTGTATCATATATGTCTTAAATGAAAAAGTGTGAATCATATATGTCTTATACGTAAAAGTGTGTATCATGTATGTCTTATACGTAAAAGCATGAATCATATATGTCTTAAACGAAAAAGTGTGAATCATATATGTCTCAAACGAAAAAGTGTGTATCATATATGTCTTAAACGAAAAAGTGTGAATCATGTATGTCTTATACGTAAAAGCATGAATCATATATGTCTTAAACGAAAAAGTGTGAATCATATATGTCTCAAACGAAAAAGTGTGTATCATATTATATGTCTTCAACGAAAAAGTGTCAATCATATTTGTCTTATACATAAAAGACATGTATCATATATGTCTTAATCGAAAAAGTGTGTATCATATATGTCTTAAATGAAAAAGTGTGAATCATATATGTCTTATACGTAAAAGTGTGTATCATGTATGTCTTATACGTAAAAGTGTGAATCATATATGTCTTAAACGAAAAAGTGTGAATCATATATGTCTCAAACGAAAAAGTGTGTATCATATATGTCTTAAACGAAAAAGTGTGAATCATATATGTCTTAAACGAAAAAGTGTGTATCATATATGTCTTAAACGAAAAAGTGTGTATCATATATGTCTTATACGTAAAAGTGTGAATCATATATGTCTTAAACGAAAAAGTGTGAATCATATATGTCTTATACGTAAAATTGTGTATCATATATGTCTTTTAAGCAAATGTGTGTATCATGTATGTCTTAAACGAAAAAGTGTGTATCATATATGTCTTTTACCTTTAGAGTGTTTTATCATATATGTATTAAACGAAAAAGTGTGTATCGTATATGTCTTATACGTAAAAGTGTGTATGATATATGTCTTAAACGAAAAAGTGTGTATCATATATGTCTTAAACGAAAAAGTGTGAATCATGTATGTCTTAAACGAAAAAGTGTGTATCATATATGTTTTATACGTAAAAGTGTGTATCATATATGTCTTATACGTAAAAGTGTGAATTATATATGTCTTAAACGAAAAAGTGTGTATCATATATGTCTTATAAGTAAAGGTCTAAATATTATTTGTCTTACACGTAAAAGTGTGTATCGTACATGTCTTATACATAAAAGACATGTATCATATATGTCTTATACATAAAAGACATGTATCATATATGTCTTAAACGAAAAAGTGTGTATCATATATGTCTTAAACGAAAAAGTGTGAATCATATATGTCTTATACGTAAAAGTTTGTATCATATATGTCCTATACGTAAAAGTGTGAATCACATATCTCTTATACGTAAAAGTGTGTATCATATATGTCTTATACGTAAAACTGTGTATCATATATGTCTAAAACGAAAAAGTGTGTATCATATTATATGTCTTAAACGAAAAAGTGTGAATCATATATGTCTTATACGTAAGAGTGTGTATCATATATGTCTTATATGTAAAAGTGTGTATCATGTATGTCTTAAACGAAAAAGTGTGTATCATATATGTCGTAAACGAAAAAGTGTGTATCATATATGTCTTATACGTAAAAGTGTGAATCATATATGTCTTAAACGAAAAAGTGTGTATCATATATGTTTTATACGTAAAAGTGTGTATCATATATGTCTTATACGTAAAAGTGTGTATCATATATGTCTTAAACGAAAAAGTGTGTTTCATATTATATGTATTCAACGAAAAAGTGTCAATCATATATGTCTTATACATAAAAGACATGTATCATACATGTCTTAATCGAGAAAGTGTGTATCATATGTCTTAAACGAAAAAGTGTGAATCATATATGTCTTATACGTAAAAGTGTGTATCATGTATGTCTTCAACGAAAAAGTGTGAATAATATATGTCTTATACCTAAAAGTGTGTATCATATATGTCTTAAACGAAAAAGTGTGTATCATATATGTCTTATATGTAAAAGTGTGTATCATATATGTCTTATACCTTTAAGGTGTGAATCATATATGTCTTAAACGAAAAAGTGTGAATCATATTTGTCTTATACGTGAAAAGTGTGTATCATATATGTCTTAAACGAAAAAGTGTGAATCATATATGTCTTATACGTAAAAGTGTATATCATATATGTCTTATACGTAAAAGTGTGTATCATATATGTCTTATATGTAAAAGTGTGTATCATATATGTCTTATACGTAAAAGACATGTATCATATGTGTCTTATATATAAAAGACATGTATCATATATGCCTTACAAGTAAAAGTGTGTATCATATATGTCTTAAACGAAAAATTGTGATTCATATATATCTTAAACGAAAAAGTGTGTATCATATATCTCTTACAAGTAAAAGTGTGTATCATATATGTCTTAAACGTAAAAGTGTGTATCATGTATGTCTTATACGTAAAAGTGTGAATCATATATGTCTTTAACGAAAAGGTGTGAATCATATATGTCTCAAACGAAAAAGTGTGTATCATATATGTCTTAAATAAAAAAGTGTGAATCATATATGTCTTATACGTAAAAGTGTGTATCATGTATGTCTTATACGTAAAAGTGTGAATCATATATGTCTTAAACGAAAAAGTGTGAATC
The DNA here is from genome assembly GCA_029721355.1 of Tegillarca granosa. Classification (NCBI taxonomy): domain Eukaryota; kingdom Metazoa; phylum Mollusca; class Bivalvia; order Arcoida; family Arcidae; genus Tegillarca; species Tegillarca granosa. The sequence goes on from JARBDR010000016.1 coordinate 162,374, forward strand.
ATATATGTCTCAAACGAAAAAGTGTGTATCATATATGTCTTATACGTAAAAGTGTGTATCATATATGTTTTAAACGTAAAAGTAGGAATCATATATGTCTTATACGTAAACGTGTAATTAATATATGTCTTAAACGAAAAAGTGTGTATCATACATGTCTTATACATAAAAGACATGTATCATATATATCTTATACGTAAAACTGTGAATCATATATGTCTTAAACGAAAAAGTGTGTATCATATATGTCTTATAAGTAAAGGTGTAAATAATAGTTGTCTTACACGTAAAAGTGTGTATCATACATGTCTTATACATAAAAGACATGTATCATATATGTCTTATACATAAAAGACATGTATCATATATGTCTTAAACGAAAAAGTGTGTATCATATATGTCTTCAACGAAAAAGTGTGAATAATATATGTCTTATACGTAAAAGTGTGTATCATATATGTCTTAAACGAAAAAGTGTGTATCATATATGTCTTATATGTAAAAGTGTGTATCATATATGTCTTATACCTTTAAGGTGTGAATCATATATGTCTTAAACGAAAAAGTGTGAATCATATTTGTCTTATACGTGAAAGTGTGCATCATATATGTCTTAAACGAAAAAGTGTGAATCATAAATGTCTTATACGTAAAAGTGTATATCATATATGTCTTATACGTAAAAGTGTGTATCATATATGTCTTATATGTAAAAGTGTATATCATATATGTCTTAAACGAAAAAGTGTGAATCATATATGTCTTATACGTAAAAGTGTATATCATATATGTCTTATACGTAAAAGTGTATATCATATATGTCTTATACGTAAAAGTGTATATCATATATGTCTTAAACGAAAAAGTGTGTATCATATATGTCTTATTCGTAAAAGACATGTATCATATGTGTCTTATATATAAAAGACATGCATCATATATGTCTTACAAGTAAAAGTGTGTATCATATATGTCTCAAACGAAAAAGTGTGTTTCATATATATCTTAAACGAAAAAGTGTGTATCATATATCTCTTACAAGTAAAAGTGTGTATCATATATGTATCAAACGAAAAAGTGTGTAACATATATGTCTTAAACGAAAAAGTGTGTATCATTTATGTCTTAAACGAAAAAGTGTGTATCATATATGTCTTATACGTAAAAGTGTCAATCATATATGTCTTAAACGAAAAAGTGTGAATCATATATTTCTTATACGTAAAAGTGTGTATCATATATGTCTTATACGTAAAAGTGTGTATCATATATGTCTTAAACGAAAAATTGTGTATCATATTATATGTCTTAAACGAAAAAGTGTGTATCATATATGTCTTATATGTAAAAGTGTGTATCATATATGTCTTATACCTTTAAAGTTTGTATCATATATGTCTTATATGTAAAACTGTGTATCATATATGTCTTATACGTAAAAGTGTGAATCATATATGTCTTAAACGAAACAGTGTGTATCATATTATATGTCTTAAACGAAAAAGTGTGAATCATATATGTCTTATACGTAAAAGTGTGTATCATATATGTCTTATATGTAAAAGTGTGTATCATATATTTCTTATTCGTAAAAGACATGTATCATATGTGTCTTATATATAAAAGACATGTATCATATATGTTTTACAAGTAAAAGTGTGTATCATATATGTCACAAACGAAAAAGTGTGATTCATATATATCTTAAACGAAAAAGTGTGTATCATATATCTCTTACAAGTAAAAGTGTGTATCATATATGTATCAAACGAAAAAGTGTGTAACATATATGTCTTAAACGAAAAAGTATGTATCATATATGTCTTATACGTAAAAGTGTGTATCATATATGTCTGAAACGAAAAATTGTGTATCATATATGTCTTATACGTAAAAGTGTGTATCATATATGTCTTATACGTAAAAGTGTGAATCATATATGTCTTATACGTAAAAGTGTGTATCATGTATGTCTTACACGTAAAAGTGTGCATCATATATGTCTTATACGTAAAAGTGTGTATCATATATGTCTTAAACGAAAAAGTGTGTTTCATATATCTCTTATACGTAAAAGTGTGTATCATGTATGTCTTATACGTAAAAGTGTGTATATATGTCTTAAACGAAAAAGTGTGAATCATATATGTCTTATATATAAAAGTGTGTATCATGTATGTCTTATACGTAAAAGTGTGAATCATATATGTCTTAAACGAAAAAGTATGTATCATATATGTCTTAAACGAAAAAGTGTGAATCATGTATGTCTTAAACGAAAAAGTGTGTATCATATATGTTTTATACGTAAAAGTGTGTATCATATATGTCTTATACGTAAAAGTGTGAATTATATATGTCTTAAACGAAAAAGTATGTATCATATATGTCTTCAACGAAAAAGTGTGAATAATATATGTCTTATACGTAAAAGTGTGTATCATATATGTCTTAAACGAAAAAGTGTGTATCATATATGTCTTATATGTAAAAGTGTGTATCATATATGTCTTTTACCTTTAAGGTGTGAATCATATATGTCTTAAACGAAAAAGTGTGAATCATATTTGTCTTATACGTGAAAGTGTGTATCATATATGTCTTAAACGGAAAAGTGTGAATCATATATGTCTTATACGTAAAAGTGTATATCATATATGTCTTATACGTAAAAGTGTGTATCATATATGTCTTATATGTAAAAGTGTGTATCATATATGTCTTATACGTAAAAGACATGTATCATATATGTCTTACAAGTAAAAGTGTGTATCATATATGTCTTAAACGAAAAAGTGTGATTCATATATATCTTAAACGAAAAAGTGTGTATCATATATCTCTTAAAAGTAAAAGTGTGTATCATATATGTCTTAAACGTAAAAGTGTGTATCATGTATGTCTTATACGTAAAAGTGTGTATCATATATGTCTTTAACGAAAAAGTGTGTATCATATTATATGTCTTCAACGAAAAAGTGTCAATCATATATGTCTTATACATAAAAGACATGTATCATATATGTCTTAATCGAAAAAGTGTGTATCATATATGTCTTAAATGAAAAAGTGTGAATCATATATGTCTTATACGTAAAAGTGTGTATCATGTATGTCTTATACGTAAAAGCATGAATCATATATGTCTTAAACGAAAAAGTGTGAATCATATATGTCTCAAACGAAAAAGTGTGTATCATATATGTCTTAAACGAAAAAGTGTGAATCATGTATGTCTTATACGTAAAAGCATGAATCATATATGTCTTAAACGAAAAAGTGTGAATCATATATGTCTCAAACGAAAAAGTGTGTATCATATTATATGTCTTCAACGAAAAAGTGTCAATCATATTTGTCTTATACATAAAAGACATGTATCATATATGTCTTAATCGAAAAAGTGTGTATCATATATGTCTTAAATGAAAAAGTGTGAATCATATATGTCTTATACGTAAAAGTGTGTATCATGTATGTCTTATACGTAAAAGTGTGAATCATATATGTCTTAAACGAAAAAGTGTGAATCATATATGTCTCAAACGAAAAAGTGTGTATCATATATGTCTTAAACGAAAAAGTGTGAATCATATATGTCTTAAACGAAAAAGTGTGTATCATATATGTCTTAAACGAAAAAGTGTGTATCATATATGTCTTATACGTAAAAGTGTGAATCATATATGTCTTAAACGAAAAAGTGTGAATCATATATGTCTTATACGTAAAATTGTGTATCATATATGTCTTTTAAGCAAATGTGTGTATCATGTATGTCTTAAACGAAAAAGTGTGTATCATATATGTCTTTTACCTTTAGAGTGTTTTATCATATATGTATTAAACGAAAAAGTGTGTATCGTATATGTCTTATACGTAAAAGTGTGTATGATATATGTCTTAAACGAAAAAGTGTGTATCATATATGTCTTAAACGAAAAAGTGTGAATCATGTATGTCTTAAACGAAAAAGTGTGTATCATATATGTTTTATACGTAAAAGTGTGTATCATATATGTCTTATACGTAAAAGTGTGAATTATATATGTCTTAAACGAAAAAGTGTGTATCATATATGTCTTATAAGTAAAGGTCTAAATATTATTTGTCTTACACGTAAAAGTGTGTATCGTACATGTCTTATACATAAAAGACATGTATCATATATGTCTTATACATAAAAGACATGTATCATATATGTCTTAAACGAAAAAGTGTGTATCATATATGTCTTAAACGAAAAAGTGTGAATCATATATGTCTTATACGTAAAAGTTTGTATCATATATGTCCTATACGTAAAAGTGTGAATCACATATCTCTTATACGTAAAAGTGTGTATCATATATGTCTTATACGTAAAACTGTGTATCATATATGTCTAAAACGAAAAAGTGTGTATCATATTATATGTCTTAAACGAAAAAGTGTGAATCATATATGTCTTATACGTAAGAGTGTGTATCATATATGTCTTATATGTAAAAGTGTGTATCATGTATGTCTTAAACGAAAAAGTGTGTATCATATATGTCGTAAACGAAAAAGTGTGTATCATATATGTCTTATACGTAAAAGTGTGAATCATATATGTCTTAAACGAAAAAGTGTGTATCATATATGTTTTATACGTAAAAGTGTGTATCATATATGTCTTATACGTAAAAGTGTGTATCATATATGTCTTAAACGAAAAAGTGTGTTTCATATTATATGTATTCAACGAAAAAGTGTCAATCATATATGTCTTATACATAAAAGACATGTATCATACATGTCTTAATCGAGAAAGTGTGTATCATATGTCTTAAACGAAAAAGTGTGAATCATATATGTCTTATACGTAAAAGTGTGTATCAAGTATGTCTTCAACGAAAAAGTGTGAATAATATATGTCTTATACCTAAAAGTGTGTATCATATATGTCTTAAACGAAAAAGTGTGTTTCATATATGTCTTATATGTAAAAGTGTGTATCATATATGTCTTATACCTTTAAGGTGTGAATCATATATGTCTTAAACGAAAAAGTGTGAATCATATTTGTCTTATACGTGAAAAGTGTGTATCATATATGTCTTAAACGAAAAAGTGTGAATCATATATGTCTTATACGTAAAAGTGTATATCATATATGTCTTATACGTAAAAGTGTGTATCATATATGTCTTATATGTAAAAGTGTGTATCATATATGTCTTATACGTAAAAGACATGTATCATATGTGTCTTATATATAAAAGACATGTATCATATATGCCTTACAAGTAAAAGTGTGTATCATATATGTCTTAAACGAAAAAGTGTGATTCATATATATCTTAAACGAAAAAGTGTGTATCATATATCTCTTACAAGTAAAAGTGTGTATCATATATGTCTTAAACGTAAAAGTGTGTATCATGTATGTCTTATACGTAAAAGTGTGAATCATATATGTCTTTAACGAAAAGGTGTGAATCATATATGTCTCAAACGAAAAAGTGTGTATCATATATGTCTTAAACGAAAAAGTGTGAATCATGTATGTCTTAAACGAAAAAGTGTGTATCATATATGTTTTATACGTAAAAGTGTGTATCATATATGTCTTATACGTAAAAGTGTGAATTATATATGTCTTAAACGAAAAAGTGTGTATCATATATGTCTTAAACGAAAAAGTGTGTATCATATATGTCTTATAAGTAAAGGTCTAAATATTATTTGTCTTACACGTAAAAGTGTGTATCGTACATGTCTTATACATAAAAGACATGTATCATATGTGTCTTATACATAAAAGACATGTATCATATATGTCTTAAACGAAAAAGTGTGTATCATATATGTCTTAAACGAAAAAGTGTGAATCATATATGTCTTATACGTAAAAGTTTGTATCATATATGTCCTATACGTAAAAGTGTGAATCACATATCTCTTATACGTAAAAGTGTGTATCATATATGTCTTATACGTAAAACTGTGTATCATATATGTCTAAAACGAAAAAGTGTGTATCATATTATATGTCTTAAACGAAAAAGTGTGAATCATATATGTCTTATACGTAAGAGTGTGTATCATATATGTCTTATATGTAAAAGTGTGTATTATGTATGTCTTAAACGAAAAAGTGTGTATCATATATGTCGTAAACGAAAAAGTGTGTATCATATATGTCTTATACGTAAAAGTGTGAATCATATATGTCTTAAACGAAAAAGTGTGTATCATATATGTTTTATACGTAAAAGTGTGTATCATATATGTCTTATACGTAAAAGTGTGTATCATATATGTCTTAAACGAAAAAGTGTGTTTCATATTATATGTATTCAACGAAAAAGTGTCAATCATATATGTCTTATACATAAAAGACATGTATCATACATGTCTTAATCGAGAAAGTGTGTATCATATGTCTTAAACGAAAAAGTGTGAATCATATATGTCTTATACGTAAAAGTGTGTATCATGTATGTCTTCAACGAAAAAGTGTGAATAATATATGTCTTATACCTAAAAGTGTGTATCATATATGTCTTAAACGAAAAAGTGTGTTTCATATATGTCTTATATGTAAAAGTGTGTATCATATATGTCTTATACTTTTAAGGTGTGAATAATATATGTCTTAAACGAAAAAGTGTGAATCATATTTGTCTTATACGTGAAAAGTGTGTATCATATATGTCTTAAACGAAAAAGTGTGAATCATATATGTCTTATACGTAAAAGTGTATATCATATATGTCTTATACGTAAAAGTGTGTATCATATATGTCTTATATGTAAAAGTGTGTATCATATATGTCTTATACGTAAAAGACATGTATCATATGTGTCTTATATATAAAAGACATGTATCATATATGCCTTACAAGTAAAAGTGTGTATCATATATGTCTTAAACGAAAAAGTGTGATTCATATATATCTTAAACGAAAAAGTGTGTATCATATATCTCTTACAAGTAAAAGTGTGTATCATATATGTCTTAAACGTAAAAGTGTGTATCATGTATGTCTTATACGTAAAAGTGTGAATCATATATGTCTTTAACGAAAAGGTGTGAATCATATATGTCTCAAACGAAAAAGTGTGTATCATATATGTCTTAAATGAAAAAGTGTGAATCATATATGTCTTATACGTAAAAGTGTGTATCATGTATGTCTTATACGTAAAAGTGTGAATCATATATGTCTTAAACGAAAAAGTGTGAATCATATATGTCTCAAACGAAAAAGTGTGTATCATATATATCTTATACGTAAAAGTGTGTATCATATATGTTTTAAACGTAAAAGTAGGAATCATATATGTCTTATACGTAAACGTGTAATTAATATATGTCTTAAACGAAAAAGTGTGTATCATACATGTCTTATACATAAAAGACATGTATCATATATATCTTATACGTAAAACTGTGAATCATATATGTCTTAAACGAAAAAGTGTGTATCATATATGTCTTATAAGTAAAGGTGTAAATAATAGTTGTCTTACACGTAAAAGTGTGTATCATACATGTCTTATACATAAAAGACATGTATCATATATGTCTTATACATAAAAGACATGTATCATATATGTCTTAAACGAAAAAGTGTGTATCATATATGTCTTCAACGAAAAAGTGTGAATAATATATGTCTTATACGTAAAAGTGTGTATCATATATGTCTTAAACGAAAAAGTGTGTATCATATATGTCTTATATGTAAAAGTGTGTATCATATATGTCTTATACCTTTAAGGTGTGAATCATATATGTCTTAAACGAAAAAGTGTGAATCATATTTGTCTTATACGTGAAAGTGTGCATCATATATGTCTTAAACGAAAAAGTGTGAATCATAAATGTCTTATACGTAAAAGTGTATATCATATATGTCTTATACGTAAAAGTGTGTATCATATATGTCTTATATGTAAAAGTGTATATCATATATGTCTTAAACGAAAAAGTGTGAATCATATATGTCTTATACGTAAAAGTGTATATCATATATGTCTTATACGTAAAAGTGTATATCATATATGTCTTATACGTAAAAGTGTATATCATATATGTCTTAAACGAAAAAGTGTGTATCATATATGTCTTATTCGCAAAAGACATGTATCATATGTGTCTTATATATAAAAGACATGCATCATATATGTCTTACAAGTAAAAGTGTGTATCATATATGTCTCAAACGAAAAAGTGTGTTTCATATATATCTTAAACGAAAAAGTGTGTATCATATATCTCTTACAAGTAAAAGTGTGTATCATATATGTATCAAACGAAAAAGTGTGTAACATATATGTCTTAAACGAAAAAGTATGTATCATATATGTCTTATACGTAAAAGTGTGTATCATATATGTCTGAAACGAAAAAGTGTGTATCATATATGTCTTATACGTAAAAGTGTATATCATATATGTCTTATACGTAAAAGTGTGAATCATATATGTGTTAAACGAAAAAGTGTGTTTCATATATGTCTTATACGTAAAAGTGTGTATCATGTATGTCTTATACGTAAAAGTGTGTATCATATATGTCTTAAACGAAAAAGTGTGAATCATATATGTCTTATATGTAAAAGTGTGTATCATGTATGTCTTATACGTAAAAGTGTGAATCATATATGTCTTAAACGAAAAAGTATGTATCATATATGTCTTAAACGAAAAAGTGTGAATCATGTATGTCTTAAACGAAAAAGTGTGTATCATATATGTTTTATACGTAAAAGTGTGTATCATATATGTCTTATACGTAAAAGTGTGAATTATATATGTCTTAAACGAAAAAGTGTGTATCATATATGTCTTATAAGTAAAGGTGTAAATAAAATTTGTCTTTCACGTAAAAGTGTGTATCATACATGTCTTATACATAAAAGACATGTATCATATATGTCTTATACATAAAAGACATGTATCATATATGTCTTAAACGAAAAAGTGTGTATCATATATGTCTTAAACGAAAAAGTGTGAATCATATATGTCTTATACGTAAAAGTGTGTATCATATATGTCTTATACATAAAAATGTGAATCATATCTCTTATAAGTAAAAGTGTGTATCATATCTGTCTTATACGTAAAAGTGTGTATCATATATGTCTTAAACGAAAAAGTGTGTATCATATTATATGTCTTAAACGAAAAAGTGTGAATCATATATGTCTTATACGTAAAAGTTTGTATCATATATGTCTTATATGTAAAAGTGTGTATCATGTATGTCTTAAACGAAAAAGTGTTTATCATTTATGTCTTAAACGAAAAAGTGTGTATCATATATGTCTTATACGTAAAAGTGTCAATCATATATGTCTTAAACGAAAAAGTGTGAATCATATATTTCTTATACGTAAAAGTGTGTATCATATATGTCTTATACGTAAAAGTGTGTATCATATATGTCTTAAACGAAAAATTGTGTATCATATTATATGTCTTAAACGAAAAAGTGTGTATCATATATGTCTTATATGTAAAAGTGTGTATCATATATGTCTTATACCTTTAAAGTTTGTATCATATATGTCTTATATGTAAAACTGTGTATCATATATGTCTTATACGTAAAAGTGTGAATCATATATGTCTTAAACGAAACAGTGTGTATCATATTATATGTCTTAAACGAAAAAGTGTGAATCATATATGTCTTATACGTAAAAGTGTGTATCATATATGTCTTATATGTAAAAGTGTGTATCATATATTTCTTTTTCGTAAAAGACATGTATCATATGTGTCTTATATATAAAAGACATGTATCATATATGTTTTACAAGTAAAAGTGTGTATCATATATGTCACAAACGAAAAAGTGTGATTCATATATATCTTAAACGAAAAAGTGTGTATCATATATCTCTTACAAGTAAAAGTGTGTATCATATATGTATCAAACGAAAAAGTGTGTAACATATATGTCTTAAACGAAAAAGTATGTATCATATATGTCTTATACGTAAAAGTGTGTATCATATATGTCTGAAACGAAAAATTGTGTATCATATATGTCTTATACGTAAAAGTGTGTATCATATATGTCTTATACGTAAAAGTGTGAATCATATATGTCTTATACGTAAAAGTGTGTATCATGTATGTCTTACACGTAAAAGTGTGCATCATATATGTCTTATACGTAAAAGTGTGTATCATATATGTCTTAAACGAAAAAGTGTGTTTCATATATCTCTTATACGTAAAAGTGTGTATCATGTATGTCTTATACGTAAAAGTGTGTATCATATATGTCTTAAACGAAAAAGTGTGAATCATATATGTCTTATATATAAAAGTGTGTATCATGTATGTCTTATACGTAAAAGTGTGAATCATATATGTCTTAAACGAAAAAGTATGTATCATATATGTCTTAAACGAAAAAGTGTGAATCATGTATGTCTTAAACGAAAAAGTGTGTATCATATATGTTTTATACGTAAAAGTGTGTATCATATATGTCTTATACGTAAAAGTGTGAATTATATATGTCTTAAACGAAAAAGTGTGTATCATATATGTCTTATAAGTAAAGGTGTAAATAATATTTGTCTTTCACGTAAAAGTGTGTATCATACATGTCTTATACATAAAAGACATGTATCATATATGTCTTATACATAAAAAACATGTATCATATATGTCTTAAACGAAAAAGTGTGTATCATATATGTCTTAAACGAAAAAGTGTAAATCATATATGTCTTATACGTAAAAGTGTGTATCATATATGTCTTATACATAAAAATGTGAATCATATCTCTTATAAGTAAAAGTGTGTATCATATATGTCTTATACGTAAAAGTGTGTATCATATATGTCTTAAACGAAACAGTGTGTATCATATTATATATCTTAAACGAAAAAGTGTGAATCATATATGTCTTATAGGTAAAAGTTTGTATCATATATGTCTTATATGTAAAAGTGTGTATCATGTATGTCTTAAACGAAAAAGTGTTTATCATTTATGTCTTAAACGAAAAAGTGTGTATCATATATGTCTTATACGTAAAAGTGTCAATCATATATGTCTTAAACGAAAAAGTGTGAATCATATATTTCTTATACGTATAAGTGTGTATCATATATGTCTTATACGTAAAAGTGTGTATCATATATGTCTTCAACGAAAAAGTGTGTATCATATTATATGTCTTAAACGAAAAAGTGTGAATCATATATGTCTTATATGTAAAAGTGTGTATCATATATGTCTTATACCTTTAAAGTTTGTATCATATATGTCTTATATGTAAAACTGTGTATCATATATGTCTTATACGTAAAAGTGTGAATCATATATGTCTTAAACGAAAAAGTGTGTATCATATATGTCTTAAACGAAAAAGTGTGTATCATATATGTCTTATACGTAAAAGTGTGAATTATATATGTCTTAAACGAAAAAGTGTGAATCATATATGTCTTATACGTAAAATTGTGTATCATATATGTCTTTTAAGCAAATGTGTGTATCATGTATGTCTTAAACGAAAAAGTGTGTATCATATATGTCTTTTACCTTTAGAGTGTTTTATCATATATGTCTTAAACGAAAAAGTGTGTATCATATATGTCTTATTCGTAAAAGACATGTATCATATGTGTCTTATATATAAAAGACATGCATCATATATGTCTTACAAGTAAAAGTGTGTATCATATATGTCTCAAACGAAAAAGTGTGTTTCATATATATCTTAAACGAAAAAGTGTGTATCATATATCTCTTACAAGTAAAAGTGTGTATCATATATGTATCAAACGAAAAAGTGTGTAACATATATGTCTCAAACGAAAAAGTATGTATCATATATGTCTTATACGTAAAAGTGTGTATCATATATGTCTGAAACGAAAAAGTGTGTATCATATATGTCTTATACGTAAAAGTGTATATCATATATGTCTTATACGTAAAAGTGTGAATCATATATGTCTTAAACGAAAAAGTGTGAATCATATATGTCTTAAACGAAAAAGTGTGTTTCATATATGTCTTATACGTAAAAGTGTGTATCATGTATGTCTTACACGTAAAAGTGTGTATCATATATGTCTTAAACGAAAAAGTGTGAATCATATATGTCTTATATGTAAAAGTGTGTATCATGTATGTCTTATACGTAAAAGTGTGAATCATATATGTCTTAAACGAAAAAGTATGTATCATATATGTCTTAAACGAAAAAGTGTGAATCATGTATGTCTTAAACGAAAAAGTGTGTATCATATATGTTTTATACGTAAAAGTGTGTATCATATATGTCTTATACGTAAAAGTGTGAATTATATATGTCTTAAACGAAAAAGTGTGTATCATATATGTCTTATAAGTAAAGGTGTAAATAATATTTGTCTTTCACGTAAAAGTGTGTATCATACATGTCTTATACATAAAAGACATGTATCATATATGTCTTATACATAAAAGACATATATCATATATGTCTTAAACGAAAAAGTGTGTATCATATATGTCTTAAACGAAAAAGTGTGAAACATATATGTCTTATACGTAAAAGTGTGTATCATATATGTTTTATACATAAAAATGTGAATCATATCTCTTATAAGTAAAAGTGTGTATCATATCTGTCTTATACGTAAAAGTGTGTATCATATATGTCTTAAACGAAAAAGTGTGTATCATATTATATGTCTTAAACGAAAAAGTGTGAATCATATATGTCTTATACGTAAAAGTTTGTATCATATATGTCTTATATGTAAAAGTGTGTATCATGTATGTCTTAAACGAAAAAGTGTTTATCATTTATGTCTTAAACGAAAAAGTGTGTATCATATATGTCTTATACGTAAAAGTGTCAATCATATATGTCTTAAACGAAAAAGTGTGAATCATATATTTCTTATACGTAAAAGTGTGTATCATATATGTCTTATACGTAAAAGTGTGTATCATATATGTCTTAAACGAAAAATTGTGTATCATATTATATGTCTTAAACGAAAAAGTGTGAATCATATATGTCTTATATGTAAAAGTGTGTATCATATATGTCTTATACCTTTAAAGTTTGTATCATATATGTCTTATATGTAAAACTGTGTATCATATATGTCTTATACGTAAAAGTGTGAATCATATATGTCTTAAACGAAAAAGTGTGTATCATATATGTCTTAAACGAAAAAGTGTGTATCATATATGTCTTATACGTAAAAGTGTGAATTATATATGTCTTAAACGAAAAAGTGTGAATCATATATGTCTTATACGTAAAATTGTGTATCATATATGTCTTTTAAGCAAATGTGTGTATCATGTATGTCTTAAACGAAAAAGTGTGTATCATATATGTCTTTTACCTTTAGAGTGTTTTATCATATATGTCTTAAACGAAAAAGTGTGTATCGTATATGTCTTATACGTAAAAGTGTGTATGATATATGTCTTAAACGAAAAAGTGTGTATCATATATGTCTTAAACGAAAAAGTGTGAATCATGTATGTCTTAAACGAAAAAGTGTGTACCATATATGTTTTATACGTAAAAGTGTGTATCATATATGTCTTATACGTAAAAGTGTGAATTATATATGTCTTAAACGAAAAAGTGTGTATCATATATGTCTTATAAGTAAAGGTGTAAATAATATTTGTCTTACACGTAAAAGTGTGTATCGTACATGTCTTATACATAAAAGACATGTATCATATATGTCTTATACATAAAAGACATGTATCATATATGTCTTAAACGAAAAAGTGTGTATCATATATGTCTTAAACGAAAAAGTGTGAATCATATATGTCTTATACGTAAAAGTTTGTATCATATATGTCCTATACGTAAAAGTGTGAATCATATATCTCTTATACGTAAAAGTGTGTATCATATATGTCTTATACGTAAAAGTGTGTATCATATATGTCTTAAACGAAAAAGTGTGTATCATATTATATGTCTTAAACGAAAAAGTGTGAATCATATATGTCTTATACGTAAGAGTGTGTATCATATATGTCTTATATGTAAAAGTGTGTATCATGTATGTCTTAAACGAAAAAGTGTGTATCATATATGTCTTAAACGAAAAAGTGTGTATCATATATGTCTTATACGTAAAAGTGTGAATCATATATGTCTTAAACGAAAAAGTGTGTATCATATATGTTTTATACGTAAAAGTGTGTATCATATATGTCTTATACGTAAAAGTGTGTATCATATATGTCTTAAACGAAAAAGTGTGAATCATATATGTCTTATACGTAAAAGTGTGTGTCATATATGTCTTATACGTAAAAGTGTGAATCATATATGTCTTAAACGAAAAAGTGTGAATCATATATGTTTTATACGTAAAAGTGTGTATCATATATGTCTTATACGTAAAAGTGTGAATCATATATGTCTTAAACGAAAAAGTGTGTATCATATATGTTTTATACGTAAAAGTGTGTATCATATATGTCTTATACGTAAAAGTGTGAATCATATATGTCTTCAACGAAAAAGTGTGTATCATATATGATTTATAAGTAAAGGTGTAAATAATATTTGTCTTACACGTAAAAGAGTGTATCATACATGTCTTATACATAAAATACATGTATCATATATGTCTTATACATAAAAGACATGTTTCATATATGTCTTAAACGAAAAAGTGTGTATCATGTATGTCTTAAACGAAAAAGGGTGTATCATATATGTTTTATACCTTTAAAGTGTGTATCATATATGTCTTATATGTAAAAGTGTGTATCATATATCTCTTATACGTAAAAGTGTGTATCATATATGTCTTTAACGAAAAATTGTGTATCTTATATGTCTTAAACGAAAAAGTGTGTATCATATATGTCTTATACGTAAAAGTGTGTATCATATATGTTTTAAACGTAGAAGTAGGAATCATATATGTCTTATACGTAAATGTGTAAATAATATATGTCTTAAACGAAAAAGTGTGTATCATACATGTCTTATACATAAAAGACATGTATCATATATGTCTTATACGTAAAACTGTGAATCATATATGTCTTAAACGAAAAAGTGTGTATCATACATGTCTTATACATAAAAGACATGTATCATATATGTCTTATACATAAAAGACATGTATCATATATGTCTTAAACGAAAAAGTGTATCATATATGTCTTAAACGAAAAAGTGTGAATAATATATGTCTTATACGTAAAAGTGTGTATCATATATGTCTTATACGTAAAAGTGTGTATCATGTATGTTTTATACGTAAAAGTGTGAATCATATATGTCTTAAACGAAAAAGTGTGAATCATATATGTCTTATACGTAAAAGTGTGTATCATGTATGTCTTACACGTGAAAGTGTGAATCATATATGTCTTAAACGAAAAAGTGTGTATCATGTATGTCTCAAACGAATAAGTGTGTATCATATATGTCTTAACGAAAACGTGTGTATCATATATGTCTTTTACCTTTAAAGTGTGTATCATATATGTATTATACCTTTAAAGTGTGTATCATATTTGTCTTTTACCTTTAAAGTGTGTATTATATATGTCTTAAACGAAAAAGTGTGTATTATATATGTCTTAAACGAAAAAGAGTGTATCATATATATGTCTTTTACCTTTAAAGTGTGTATCATATATGTCTTAACGAAAACGTGTGTATCATATATGTGTTTTACCTTTAAAGTGTGTATCATATATTCATTATACCTTTAAAGTGTGTATCATATTTGTCTTTTACCTTTAAAGTGTGTATCATATATGTCTTAAACGAAAAAGTGTGTATCATATATGTCTTAAACGAAAAAGTGTGTATCATATATATGTCTTTTACCTTTAAAGTGTGTATCATATATGTCTTAACGAAAACGTGTGTATCATATATGTGTTTTACCTTTAAAGTGTGTATCATATATTCGTTATACCTTTAAAGTGTGTATCATATTTGTCTTTTACCTTTAAAGTGTGTATCATATAAGTCTTAAACGAAAAAGTGTGTATCATATATGTCTTATACGTAAAAGTGTGTATCATATATGTCTTATACGTAAAAGTGTGTATCATATATGTCTTATACGTAAAAGTGTGTATCATATATGTCTTATACGTAAAAGTGTGTATCATATATGTCTTAAACGAAAAAGTGTGTATCATATATGTCTTTTACCTTTAAAGTGTGTATCATATATGTCTTTTACCTTAAGAGTGTGTATCATATCTGTCTTAAACGAAAAAGTGTGTATCATATATCTCTTATACGTAAAAGTGTGTATCATATATGCCTTATACGTAAAAGTGTGTATCATATATGTCTTATACGTAAAAGTGTGTATCATATATGTCTTAAACGAAAAAGTGTGTATCATATATGTCTTATACCTGTAAAGTGTGTATCATATATGTCTTTTACCTTAAGAGTGTGTATCATATATGTCTTAAACGAAAAAGTGTGAATCATGTATGTCTTAAACGAAAAAGTGTGTATCATATATGTCTTAAACGAAAAAGAGTGTATCATATATATCTGATACGTAAAAGACATGTATCATATATGTCTTAAACGAAAAAGTGTTTATCATATATGTCTTATACGTAGAAGTGTGTATCATATATGTCTTAAACGAAAAAGTGTGTATCATATATGTCTTTTACCTTTAAAGTGTGTATCATATATGTCTTAAACGAAAAAGTGTGTATCATATATGTCTTAAACGGAAAAGTGTGTATCATATATGTCTTAACGAAAACGTGTGTATCATATATGTCTTTTACCTTTAAAGTGTGTATCATATATGTATTATACCTTTAAAGTGTGTATCATATTTGTCTTTTACCTTTAAAGTGTGTATTATATATGTCTTAAACGAAAAAGTGTGTATCATATATGTCTTAAACGAAAAAGAGTGTATCATATATATGTCTTTTACCTTTAAAGTGTGTATCATATATGTCTTAACGAAAACGTGTGTATCATATATGTGTTTTACCTTTAAAGTGTGTATCATATATTCATTATACCTTTAAAGTGTGTATCATATTTGTCTTTTACCTTTAAAGTGTGTATCATATATGTCTTAAACGAAAAAGTGTGTATCATATATGTCTTAAACGAAAAAGTGTGTATCATATATATGTCTTTTACCTTTAAAGTGTGTATCATATATGTCTTAACGAAAACGTGTGTATCATATATGTGTTTTACCTTTAAAGTGTGTATCATATATTCGTTATACCTTTAAAGTGTGTATCATATTTGTCTTTTACCTTTAAAATGTGTATCATATATGTCTTAAACGAAAAAGTGTGTATCATATATGTGTTTTACCTTTAAAGTGTGTATCATATATGTCTTATACATTTAAAGTGTGTATTATATATGTCTTATACGTAAAAGTGCGTTTCATTTATTTGACAATCTTGTTTCTAATACTCTATCTTTGGTAAAAAGTATAAACACTTTTGATTTTTCTACCCTTTACACCACTATCCCTTATTATAAATTTTAAGAACGTCTAAAACAAATCATTCACTTTTCATTCTGTTACAAAAACGGTAAACCAAGATATAAATATCCAGTGCTCAACAGGGATTTTGTTTATTTTTTAAAGCACCATACAGACTGTAAAAAAATATACTGAAGATACCATCAACAAAATGTTAGAGTTTTTGATAGACAACATATTTGTAGTGTTGCGCAATATAATTTTTCAACCAACAATCGGTATACCAATGGGCACTAACTGTACACCTTTGCTTGCTGATTTGTTTCTTTATTCATATGAATCAGAGTTTTAACAAAACCTTGTCAAATCTGGAGAAAAGACTGCTGCTAAATCATTCAACTACACATAAAGATATATAGATGACATTCTATCTCTAAATAATCCTAAATTTGGAGAATATTTGAATGCAATCTATTTGAATTTTTTCCTAATTTTCAATTTTGAAATTTATTTAAAACTAGGGTCTGTTCCCTCATGCAAAGCATTCCTTAGCTGAATTTGGATTTATATAATTTTGGAACTTTAGATTCATTAATTTCCAAATGTTTGGCTTATGTTTTTTATCTATCAAATGTTTAGGTCTTATCGTCACTGATGAGGAATGAATTTCCGAAATGTGCACATCTGGCACATCAAAATTTAACTGGTATTTGCTTTATATATCTATCCAAGTAAGCTTGAACTGAAAGACACGACATATTCTCCATGTTCTGCTTCATATTTTGACTATACCTCAATTATGACATTCACGAAAGGTTACATCTGAAGCTATACGACAAACGTGATTACTTCAATTTTTCTATTGTCAACTTTCCGTTTCTTTCCAGTAATATCCCTGTTTCTCCTGCGTATGGTGTATATGTTTCACAGCTAATACCTAACGGTAGAGCTTGTATCCACAATGGGGACTTTCTACAACGAAGCAAACTGCTTACAATTAAAATGTTGACGCAAGAATATTGCAAGCCTAGGCTAATCAAGGTCCTTAAAAAGTTTTATGGCCGACATCACAATACTTTTGATAAGTATGTAGTCACTGTTTCCAAACTTATACTGGATATATTTGACTTACCATAGTTCTTTGTTTCTTTCATTTTCAAAATTGACTTGCACGTGACGGATGTAGCTAGCTAGACAGGAGGTGCTTACCCTTCCGGAGCACCCGGCCTCAATTCATTGATGGAAGTTCACGTGTATAACTAATGTTGCCAGATTTCAAAGTTTTTACTTTGTTTGTTTGTTTTTTTTTTTTTTTTTTTTTTTTTTTTTTTTTTGATTGTGGTTTCGAAAAGACTGGTATGTTTTTTTTATTATGATGTCTTAAATGTAAAAGTGTGTATCATGTATGTCTTAAACGTAAAGGTGTATATCATTTATGTCTCAAACGTAAAGGTATGTATCATTTATGTCTTAAATGTTCAAGTGTGTATCATTTATGTTTTAAACGTAAAAGTGTGTATCATTTATGTCTTAAACGTAAAGGTGTGTATCATTTATGTCTTAAACGTAAAGGTATGTATCATTTATGTCTTAAATGTAAAAGTGTGTATCATTTATGTCTTAAACGTCAGAGTGTGTATCATATAAGTCTTAAACGTCAGAGTGTGTATCATATATGTCTTAAACGTCAGAGTGTGTATCATTTATGTCTTAAACGTCAGAGTGTGTATCATATATGTCTTAAACGTCAGAGTGTGTATCATTTATGTCTTAAACGTCAGAGTGTGTATCATTTATGTTTTATACGTAAAAGTGTGTATCATATATGTCTTAAACGAAAAAGTGTGTATCATATATGTCTTAAACGTCAGAGTGTGTATCATTTATGTCTTAAACGTCAGAGTATGTATCATATATGTCTTAAACGCCAGAGTGTGTATCATTTATGTCTTAAACGTCAGAGTGTGTATCATTTATGTTTTATACGTAAAAGTGTGTATCATATATGTCTTAAACGAAAAAGTGTGTATCATTTATGTCTTAAACGTCAGAGTGTGTATTATTTATGTCTTAAACGTCAAAGTGTGTATCATATACTAGTATTATGTTTTTAAGCCGATATAAACCTAGATGAAGTATATTAAAACATTTATAATGTTAAAAAACAGCTCTATAGTGTATATACATAACCTTTACCTTTCTTATCCATTAAATCCGCCAAGACTTGTATGTCAACATCCGGGTCATTGGATCCAATGGCAAAAGCCGTCATGCAAGGATTTCCAAGAATTTTAATTCCCTATAACACAACGAACAAACATGGAATGTAGTTAAAACACATTAAAAGATATAATCCTTAGTCCTTGAAACTTCCCCCCGGTTTTGAGTGGAGTGGAGTAATGATGTTTTATGCCCCAGTCAAGATTCTTTCACTTATACCCCCCTCCCAGGTTTTGAGGGAGAGAGGTAAGTTTAGCTAAACTTAGTTCATGCAAGTATGAAAACTAACATTTTGTACTAATTGAGAGAGAGAGAGAGAGAGAGAGAGAGAGAGAGAGAGAGCGTGTGGTGTGTGTGTGTGTGTGTGTGTGTGTGTTTCTATGGTTGTTGTTATTTAGTGTGACTTGTATTTCATATTTTACCGGTATCTTTGTTATTCCTTCAATTAGTTTTTTTGTTGTGTCCATTAGTTCTTGTGCCTTTTTCATGTAACCCTCTTCACCTAAAAACTGCATTGCTGCCCATGCCGCTCCAATATTACCACCTATTGTGGACAATACAATATTTTTGTTATTTTGGTTAAGTTAAGCTGAGGAAACCGGAAAACAACTAACCAACGAACTTTGTTGTTTGGTCCAAGAGGGGTTTGAACCTAGGCATTTAGTGATGTTGTGGTCAGTAATCTTCTATCCTTTGTAACCCTGATATATAGCAATATGAAAATAGACACTGTCTTTGACAGAAAAAGTTTGTACATTTTTTAACCTTCAATGATACAAAGCAGTCCAGGTAAGTGTAATTGTCGTGACGAATAAAGTTTGATCGAGAATACTGATTATTATGATGTGAACGAAAACTTATCATATTCGTCGCTGTGGAATCTTCAATGAACTTCTTACGTGTATTTCCAATGACATAAACATAATAACTGACTTAACTACTTTATATGTTTTAAATAATGTTGTGATAATATTAAAAATTTATTTTTATATGAATAAAAAAAGAGTAATCTGAACATTTTGTTTAACTTACCGTGAAGGAAACCGCGGCTATCTGTCTGTCAACCAATTAAATAACATGAAAAACTAAATACATGCATTTTGATTGAGATATCTATGGTGGCTTATTTCTGACATCGACATAATTTTAGTCAACAAAACTAACTCAACATGTCCACTTAATATCTTGACAAGTCATGGAAAGTTGTGTAACAAAATAAAAAGTTGAGATACTTATGTTGACCAGTCGTGATAATTATCTCGATATCTCGAATTATTTTTACTGCGTCAAATCGGGTGATATTATGGTGGCTTATTTCTGACATCGACATAGTTTTAGTCGACATAAAATTACCTCAACATGTCGAGTTATTATCTTGACAAGTCGAGATAATATCATGAAAAGTTGTGAAACCAAACTAAAAAGTTCAGATATATAACACGACATGTCGCGATACTTGAGTATCAGAAGTTACAAAAAATAAGTCGCGATATCAAGATAATTATCACGACTAGTCAACATAAGTATCGCTACATGTCGTGTTATATAAATTCAACTTTTTATTTTGTATCACGACTTTCCGTGTTAATATCTTGACTTGTCAAGATATTAAGTCGACATGTTGAGATAATTTTATGTCGACTAAAATTATGTCGATGTCAGAAATAAGCCACCATATAAACAACCTTTTTAATTTAACAAACTTGGTACCTGGTCTAGTTCCAGCCATGCTTGGAGAACCATACAAACCGCCAGGCCATTCACTGTATGTATAGATCTGATATTTACGATATTCCGAATTCTTGTACAAGATAACGCTTGCGCCCTGTAAAAGATTAAACTTTTGATGTACCAGTGTCACGCATTTGTAATTTGTTAATCCAAAAAACATCGATTTCACCGAAAATGTCCATTACTCGTACTTACTATTTGTAAAAAAAAATAGATTTCTTTTACAAATCCCAAAAGACATTTTAAATATTTGATAAAAAAATTTTAAATTATAACTTGACAGTCTCCTATAACAGATTATATCAAAACACAAACAATTGGAACTACATATTTATGAGTAAACTGATTGGAGAAAATGCCCACCTTTGCATTATATCCATACTAATGAGTAAACTGTGATAGAAGAAAATGCACACATTTGTACTATATCCATACTTTTGGTAATCTGCAGACATTAGTGATGGGATCTGCAGACATTAGTGATGGGAGAAAACGCTCACCTTTGCATTACATGTTTATTCATACTTATGAGTAAACTATGATAGGAAAAAACACACACCTTTGCACTTTATCCATACTTATGAGTAAATCGGGACAGGAGAAAATGCCCAACTTTGCACTATATCCATACTTATGTGTAAACCGTGATAGGAGAAAACGCCAACCTTTGCACTTTATCCATACTTAGGAATATCTGTAGACATTTGTGATGGGAGAAAACGCCCACCTTTGCACTTTATCCATACTTAGGAATATCTGTAGACATTTGTGATGGGAGAAAACGCCCACCTTTGCACTATATCCATACTTAGGAATATCTGTAGACATTTGTGATGGGAGAAAACGCCCACCTTTGCACTATATCCATACTTGTGGATATCTGTAGACGTTCGTGATAGGAGAAAACGCCCACCTTTGCACTATATCCATATTTGTGGATATCTGTAGACATTTGTGATAGGAGAAAACGCCCACCTTTGCACTATATCCATACTTATGGATATCTGTGGACGTTCGTGATTGGAGAAAACACACACCTTTGCACTATATCCATACTTATGGATATCTGTAGACATTTGTGATAGGAGAAAACGCCCCCCTTTGCACTATATCCATACTTATGAATATCTGTAGACATAAGTGATAGGAGGAAACGCCCACCTTTGCACTATATCCATACTTATGGATATCTGTAGACATTTGCGATAGGAAAAAACGCCAACTTTTACACTATATCCATACTTGTGGATATCTGTAGACATTTGTGATGGGAGAAAACGCCCACCTTTGCACTATATCCATACTTATGGATATCTGTAGACGTTCGTGATAGGACAAAAAAAACATCTTTGCACTATTTCCATACTTATGGATATCTGTAGACATTTGTGATAGGAGAAAACACACACCTTTGCACTATATCCATACTTGTGGATATCTGTAGACATTTGTGATAGGAGAAAACGCCAACCTTTGCACTATATCCATACTTATGGATATCTGTAGACATTTGTGATAGGAGAAAACACACACCTTTGCACTATATCCATACTTGTGGATATCTGTAGACATTTGTGATAGGAGAAAACGCCAACCTTTGCACTATATCCATACTTATGGATATCTGTAGACGTTCGTGATAGGAGAAAACACACACCTTTGCACTATATCCATATTTGTGGATATCTGTAGACATTTGTGATTGGGAAAACGCCAACTTTTGCACTATATCCATACTTATGAATATTTGAGACGTTCGTGATGGGAGAAAACGCCCACCTTTGTAATATATTCATACTTATGGATATCTGTAGACGTTCGTGATAGGAGAAAACGTCCACCTTTGTAATATATCCATACTTATGGATATCTGTAGACATTTGTGATGGGAGAAAACGCCCACCTTTGCACTATATCCATACGTATGGATATCTGCAGACGTTCGTGATAGAAAACACACACCTTTGCACTATATCCATACTTATGGATATCTGTAGACGTTCGTGATAGGAGAAAACGCCCACCTTTTCACTATATCCATACTTATGGATATCTGTAGACGTTCGTGATAGGAGAAAACGCCCACCTTTTCACTATATCTATACTTATGGATATCTGTAGACGTTCGTGATAAGAGAAAACGCCCACCTTTGCACTATATCCATACTTATGGATATCTGCAGACATTGATGTCACTCCAGGATTTCTAAAATCGAAAGGAGGAACCTCGTATCCTAATTTTTCAACCCTAAAACAAACAAAAATAAATACATACAATAAGATAATCAAGAAGTACACAGCTTGATGTAATAAATCTTTAATGTTGCAAATAAGAGCTTTTTAAGATAAAACAGTTCAAGTCTTATAAGTTACATGGTTTGTAAGTGTCCGGTACGGAATGATACAGGGTCAGTAGAAAAGATACCGGGTGAGGCGTGAGCCGAATCCGGTATCTTTTCTACTGACCCTGTATCATTCCGTACCGGACACTTACAATCCGTGTAACTTTTTTACCCTACCGATGACCGAATGCTAGATCTATTTTTTTTAAAAAATAGAAATATTGCCGATGAAATAAATTAAAAATCAAAAAATATCCGACTGCAAAAAAATATTACAACAAGGAATATCACTTAATAAGGTTTAATGCATGTTATTTAATAATATAACATTAATTTGAACTTCAAAATAAATAAATAAATAAATAAGTTATAATTAAAAAAAATTTGAACCGCCCCTACACAGTAGAAATTTGTAAAATGACGTACTTGTGACGTATACAAAGAGTTAAAACTAGGTCATTTTTGTTGACGTTTACGTTAGCGACAGGGGACGTAACTCTAACCCACCCGGTATCAGCCTTGCTGACCCAGTATTTTTGCGCGTGCGGCTATGTACGGAATGATACTGGGTTGGTCATGTGATTCAATTTAGCCAATCACTATCATAGAATTTAGTCAGAGGTAGGGTAATATAAAATATTGGTTGTATATTAGAAAGTTTGTTAACTGGATATCGTTATTTCATTAAACATTCGGCATCCATCCAATGTAGGTGGGAAGATAACCAATGTTTTCTTAAACACTTAGCGTCTATCCAAAGTAGGGGAGATAAACGATGTTTTCTTCTTCTATCTCGTTTATTATTATTATTATTATTATTATTATTATTATTATTATTATTATTATTATTATTATTATCATTATTATTATAGCCGTAATTACAATATTGTTATTAAGTGTCATGTCGCTGTATTCAATAATTATCCTTGATGTATTTGACATATGCATCACATAGACCTTTGTTCCTTTCATTCTAAATTTTTATTCACACGTGACGGCTGTAGCAAGCTAGATAGGAGCTCCTTAATTTTCTGGAGCACCCGGTCTCGCTTGTCACGGTTTTCACTTTTTTTGCAAAGTTTTTGCTCTGCCTTTGGATTATAATTCGATATTGGACCGGTATGTTTTTGATTGAGTAATAACTGTTAAATTTGGGTACAGGCATATATCTGTTTCTTAACGAGCCTCAAACAATCCAATAAGCTATAACAAGAATAAAAAATTAAAATGGCGGTATAAAAATGTGCCCTTAAGACACTAGATATGAATAAACTATTATGAGCATACGAAAGGTTAACATCGGCACTAGAATGTGCGTGAGAGTTTATAAGGTTTTGTTTGTTTAAAGTTTGGCAAACTTTTGGATGATAAAAAGTTTATGGTGTTTTAATACATTAAATTTATATTTCAAAACACTCATAACAGTCAAAAGATAAAAAATATAACTTTTTATAAATTTTTGGATTTTGAAGTAACAATCAGTAAATTTGTTTGAGATAGACAGATCATTATCTTAAATTTGTATAACGATTACCATGGTAACATGAATCCTCCGAAGCAAGCATCGACGTGAAACGGAAGACCTTTACGAAGTGCAATTTGCGATATCTGTCCAATCGGGTCTAATATTCCGTGACAAAACTGTGGTGCAGAGGCAGCCAGTAAAACCGTATTTGGTGTAATGGCCTAATAAATGGAAATGTTATATAATATAAAAATATCTGGCTAAAACATCTTCTTGCAATTGTCAATGATACCAAAAAGTCATGTAGTGTGTATCGCTTATATTGATGTAGTCAATTCTTGGACGGTGGAGAAAACCGGAGTGTCACAGAAAACCACTGGCAGGCGAACTTTCTCGCATTAGGGTCTGTCAAGAATGAGATTCTATCCTAGGCGGTGGTACGCACCCTGATCCCTAAGCACACTCCAGACCATTTGGCTCCATTGTTTTGGATTATCAATTGTTTTATTGAAGTACTAAAACAAAACAGAAGATTGACCGGCACATGTAGATTAATTAGAAGGAGATGATTATTTTATTCTGTACTAAGTCTTGTAATATTTAACTGGAGGGTTTATAAACTAATGGTCTAAATAGTGTTTTATAATCATTATTCCTTATTATAGTAACAATCATAACAAAAGCGAAAAAAAAACAGGAAATTAAAAATAAAAAAAAACACATTACTGATTACAAACCCCAAAACATACGACGGGCGATAAATTGAAAAAAAAAAACACGAAGCTGTGTTGTAATAATGGTACAATTTGAGGGTCTCCAAACCCACCCACCCACTTTCCAAACTCTACAAACAATGCTTCAGAAATTATTCAATCAAAATTTGCAGAGAATTTGTCATTTAAAATATTGTTTCATTAATGTTAGAAGTAGAATACAGGACACAGTAAATGCAAAAAAAAGGTTTTGTAAAGGCCACAACATTGAAAACACACAAAAATTATTAATATTTAATATTAAATATTTTCAGTTTTAACGGTAGTTAATATCTATATATTTTATTATAATGCTAAAGCTCGTTATTTTATATAACTGCTTAAATTGTAGTGCTAGAGGGTGTCTAGTTACCTTTTCTATTTCTTTCGCATTAGCCCTGAAGTCATCCCCAACAGGAGTATGTATTACCTTCAAACCAAAATAATGGGCGGCTTTATCTATTGTTGGGTGAATTGTTATAGGAGCCACCTGAAAAAATTGTAAATATATTGTTATACCTAAAAATTTACAAATGGGTTAACTATGTTATAAGATCCAGCTGACGTCATACGACGACTTTGTCAATTTTAATTTGTCATCAACATTTAAAGAACTGCATTGGAAAAATCAATTCAACTTTAAAGTAACTAAACCATTATGATTATAAAAAACAATATTGATGAATTATAAAGACCAATTTTATTATAAAAGTTCAATATTAATTTAATATGATATAAAATAATACTTTTATTAAATCAATTTAATTGGATTTTATTTGATTTTCTAACTATAGGTAGTTTGAATTATAAATTTTAAAAAACAAAGAAGAAAATAATAAAATTACAACATTATCGCATCGTACAATTTCCGGTTGAGTGATTTGTGGGTAAATATTTTTTTGCTCTGTGGTATATTGTAACTTACAATTTCCAGTTCAGTGATTCGTAGGTATAATTTTTTGCTCTGTGGTATATTGTAACTTAAAATTTCCGGTTCAGTGATTTAGGGATATAATTTCTTCGCTCTGTGGCATATCGTAACTTACAATTTCCGGTTCAGTGATTTAGGGGTATAATTTCTTTGCTCTGTGGCATATCGTAACTTACAATTTCCGGTTCAGTGATTTGTGGGTATAATTTCTTTGCTCTGTCTCTGTACGCTTTCACAGCCATCAAATTGCTTTCTGTTCCACCGGAAGTCAGAAATCCAACTACATCCGAATCGCCATTTAACATTGCACCCGTCATTTTTACAATTTCCGTTTCCATCTTTCTGCAGAGAAAAACAAAAATTATTGATTTTACGAGCTACAGTTTTCTTTCTTTTCTCTACAATTTACAACCTTGTTATTTTGTAAGAATGGCGTTATGAGAAGTTATTGTTTTAAAGAGGTTAAACTTATATCGAGGCTGCCTGTTTGGAGATGGTGGGTGGAGAAATATAATTACAAAGAAATATCACCGGAATAATGCAAACAAACTTAAAATTTTTCTCGCAATAGGGTTTGTATCTTCTTAAAAAC
This sequence comes from Tegillarca granosa, assembly GCA_029721355.1. NCBI lineage: Eukaryota > Metazoa > Mollusca > Bivalvia > Arcoida > Arcidae > Tegillarca > Tegillarca granosa. The sequence continues at coordinate 189,853 of JARBDR010000016.1, forward strand.
ACTGTGATCTCTATGTTGTTTTTATTACTCCGCCATTGAGGCTTGTAAAAGAATATGTTTTAATGAGATACTTGAATTCGATTATAACATAACTAGTCAGACATTTAGAACACACAAACCATAACAAACACGAGAAGAAAACACTGGAAAACTGAGCAACAGCAAATACAACAAAGAACAAGAAATAATAATAATAATAATAATGGTGATTATGATAAATAATAATAATAAACATATACATTGTATTTGTAACAAATATTTTAAAGCTTACAACTATAGATCCTTAAAGGATTTTAGTTCAGAGGTGTGGTTATTCTATTATCTGAGGTTCCAAACTGTCAAGTTTTGTCAAACATTTGAACTTGTCGTTAGAATGACCAAATATTTAAATATGACAAAATATTTAAAAAAAATAGCTTTAACGGCTTTCGAAAACGAATGATAAATTTTAAATAGATAGGACATTAAATTTGTCAAGAAATCAACGAGAATGCACAATAACAAAGCAGATTAGTATTTTTATACTTTCTAAAATATTTTACTTCAAATCACGTGATTTTTGGATTTACAAACAACATTGCTTTAATCTTTCCGTGTTTATCAGAATAGTTAGATGTTGTTGAGTATAAACAAGTTTACCTCAGACTAGGGTATACCATTGGATTTAATGCATTTTCATGCATAAATGCTTGAAAACACTCGCTTACAACTTGGTCATGTTCCATGGAATACCCAGCTTTTTCTGAAAAAAAAAAACCCCCGAAACATGAATGACGTTTAGTGGCATTAAATTTTATTATTTGAAAAATTTATCTTATTATTTTTTCCTGTGTCATTTGAAGCGTTTTGTATTTGAGCATATATAGTGATGAACGCCTCTGCTTGCAAAAAATTGTATTATTACGGTAAGTTCTGTGATTTTGGAGAAATATGATTAGCGAACTGACCATTTTAAATATACAATTTGTTCAAGCGGGAATCAATTCCGGGCAGTTAGAGGCAGTTTGAACCGTAGGAAGACGCTCTGAAACTCGGCCTAGAAGGTCCATTCTCAAATGCCAAACGTAAGCAAAAACTCGGCCTAGAAGGTCCGTTCTCAAATGTCAAACGTAAGCAAAAACTCGGCCTAGAAGGTCCGTTTTCAAATGTCAAACGTAAGCAAAAACTCGGCCTAGAAGGTCCATTATCAAATGTCAAACGTAAGCAAAAACTCGACTCAGAAGGTCAATTCTCAAATGTTAAACGTTAGCAAAAACTCGGCCTAGAAGGTCCATTCTCAAATGCCAAACGTAAGCAAAAACTCGGCCTAGAAGGTCCGTTCTCAAATGTCAAACGTAAGCAAAAACTCGGCCTATAAGGTCCGTTTTCAAATGTCAAACGTAAGCAAAAACTCGGCCTAGAAGGTCCATTATCAAATGTCAAACGTAAGCAAAAACTCGACTCAGAAGGTCAATTCTCAAATGTTAAACGTTAGCAAAAACTCGGCCTAGAAGGTCCATTCTCAAATGTCAAGCGTAAGCAAATCTTAAGAGCCGATAAATATACATGTGGATAAATTACGAAATTTGCGTCTTTTGCACAATTCTACGAGGTACAGTGTCTGTTTAATGTTCTGGAAAAGGATTTAACATAACATGGCATAGTACAAGCCATATTGTCAGTCATAATTAAATCTTCATTGTGGGGTCCTTCACCACTAGACGTACCCTAGCAGATAGCACCGTAGTTTAGGCAGTATTACAAAGGAAAAACGTTTATGTGTTTGAAATGTTATCTGATCGCAATAATTTACTTGAGACAAGAAAGAAATTATTAAAGTAACAGTAATCCAGTAATCAATTACATCTTCACCAAAAGCAGACATAGTAAAAATAAATACCTTCAAAAGTTTTGAAAACATCCTTTTGCATTTCAAAATGGTCATCCTCCAAAGTATAGGTGTAAGCAAATATTCTTCCTTCTTCGTTCTTTGTTTCTGATTTCAGCATGGTATTTATTTTATCCTTCAGTTCTTCATTTGAAATACCTGTTTGTAGGAAGGTGTGAAATAGATAAATGACTGTCGATATTTTGTTTATAGATTACATAATACTTAACTGGGTACATCTGATACAAGCCGACTCAAGTACGGGTATCCTGACATTAATGTATACAGTTTACATAATACTTAACTGGGTACATCTGATACAAGCCGACTCAAGTACGGGTATCCTGACATTAATGTATACAGATTACATAATACTTAACTGGGTACATCTGATACAAGCCGACTCAAGTACGGGTATCCTGACATTAATGTATACAGTTTACATAATACTTAACTGGGTACATCTGATACAAGCCGACTCAAGTACGGGTATCCTGACTTTAATGTATACAGATTACATAATACTTAACTGGGTACATCTGATACAAGCCGACTCAAGTACGGGTATCCTGACATTAATGTATACAGTTTACATAATACTTAACTGGGTACATCTGATACAAGCCGACTCAAGTACGGGTATCCTGACATTAATGTATACAGATTACATAATACTTAACTGGGTACATCTGATACAAGCCAACTCAAGTACGTGTATCCTGACATTAATGTATACAGATTACATAATACTTAACTGGGTATATCTGATACAGGCCGACTCAAGTACGGGTATTCTGACCTTAATGATACAGATTACATAATACTTAACTGCGTACATGTGATACAAGCCGATTCAAGTACGGGTATCCTAACATAATGTATACAGATTACATAATACTTAACTGGGTATATCTGATACAGGCCGAGTCAAGTACGGGTATCCTAACATAATGTATACAGATTACATAATACTTAACTGGGTACGTCTGATACAAGCCGATTCAAGTACGGGTATCCTAACATAATGTATACAGATTACATAATACTTAACTGTGTACGTCTGATACAAGCCGACTCAAGTACGGGTATCCTAACATAATGTATACAGATTACATAATACTTAACTGGGTACGTCTGATACAAGCCGAGTCAAGTACGGGTATCCTAACATTATGTATACAGATTAAATAATACTTAACTTGGTACGTCTGATACAAGCCGACTCAAGGACGGGTATCCTGACATTTGGTATACACATTATATAATACTTAAAACCGGGTACGTCTGATAAGGGTTCGACTCTCCACTTTCAGTATGTATAAAGCCTACTTGTGGTATACAAACCTCGTTTTGGAATAACAATTTTAAGAGATTCCTTGTTGCTCTGTTTAGAAGCCAAAGACGTTGTTTGGATAAAACTTGACACTTCTCTTTGTAAATAAGAACTAATCATAGCTTCAACACCGGGAAGCTGTTTTAAAACTATCACCAGCATTCTTAATAATTCATCCTTGCCTTTACGAAAATAAATACTGGTTACTATGGCAACCACGAAAGTAAACACTAAATGCTCAATCCAGCCGAACATATTCAACTGTTTTGAATTTCGAATTTAAAAAAAAAGTAAATCATAAATTTGTCACATACTAGTATACGCAGGGCGGAATGTATACACAGAGTGAGAACAAAGTTCACTTGAATTTTACTATCTCAGATAAATATTGAAGGTCATAGTACAACAAGTCTAACCTGTCTTACAGATAAACATAGTAATTAATAATATAAAATGTTATCATTAAAACAAACAAATAAATAATAAATAGATAAATAAATAAATAAATACACAATCGAACACGTTTTAAGTGATTATTCTAAAAATGAATGTTTTGAAATAAATAATTTGTTTTATAATACAAATAGAGGGCTGATTGTTGTTAGCTACACATGTAAAGGTTTTAATTTTGGTGAATGTAACCAGGTTTGCTAGGTTGGTAAACATAATTTAAAATTAAAAACATCAAAATGTGAACTATTTAAAACATCAGTAGCATATTTAGGTCACATAGTTTCAGAGCATGGTATATCAACTGATCCAGAAAAGATTGCAGCAGTAAAAAATTGGAAAGTACCAGTGAATGTCAAAGAATTAAGACAGTGGCTCGGTTTCATTGGATATTATCGACGTTTTGTTAAAGACTATGCAAAAATCGTAGAACCATTAAACAATTTGTTGAAAGGTCATGGAAAATCAGATAAAAAAATAAGAAAAGTAATAAAACTAAAAAAAAATAGCTTGGATATGGACAAGTAAGGAACAAACAGCATTTGAGACTATAAAACAAAAGTTAATTGAACCACCAATATTAGCTTATGCAGATTACACAAAGCCATTTATTGTTCACACAGGTTCTAGTAGTAAAGGCCTAGGTGCAGTTTTGTATCAAGAACAAGATGGTTTAGAAAGAGTTATAGCTTATGCTAGCAGAGGCCTAAGACCTAGTGAGAAAAACTATCCCGCTCACAAATTAGAATTTTTAGCCTTAAAATGGGCTGTCACTGATAAATTTCATTCTTATCTATATGGCAGTACTTTTAGAGTTATTACAGACAACAATCCTTTAACATATGTTTTGTCAAAAGCCAAGTTGGATGCCACAGGACAGAGATGGATCGCAGAATTGTCAAATTATACATTTACAATACAATATAGATCAGGTAAGTTAAATGGAGATGCCGATGGGTTGTCAAGACAACCAGGGTTGGACCAAGAAACTGTACAAGCAATATGTGATGCAGCTTTCGTTAGTGTTCCACTTATAAATTGTATATCCTCAAGTAATACATCTCATCTGGCCAATGAGAATGTACCAGAACATATACAACCAAACACTATTGACTGGAAAATAGAACAACAGAAAGATAGCACTTTGGCAAGATTAATAGAAATCCTGGGACATGATTTTTCACCGACGGGGAGCGAACTAACAAATGAAACAATTGAAGTAAGAAAGTATTTAAGAGAAAGAAAGAAATTAGAACTGAAAAATGAAGTTTTATACAGGAATACTATAGTAGATAGTGAACATATAAAACAATTGGTTTTGACAAAACAATATTGGTTTAAGACAGGGTATCCATTCAGAGATTGGTCATCCAGGTCAAGATAAAAGTATTTGGCTGGCTAAACAACGTTTTTATTGGCAAGGAATGGAATCTTATATTGTAAACCAAATAGAGAGCTGTGAACGTTGTATCCGCAGGAAATCACCAGCTAAACGATTTGCAGAATTAACGCCAATTAATACTACTAGACCACTTGAATTGGTATGTACTTATTTCCTAAAACTCGAAAAATCAAAAGGTGGCTACAAGAATATACTAGTGATAACAGATCACTTCACTAGATACGCTAAAGCTATCCCGTGTAAAAATCAAACTGCACGTACAACTGCAAAAGCGTTATATGAACATTTTATATGTAAATACAGTTTTCCAGAGAAGTTACACAGCGATCAGGGTAGAAATTTTGAAAGTCGTATAATTAAGGAGCTTTGTAAGCTAGCTAACATCCAGAAAACCAGAACAACCCCGTATCATCCTATGGGAAATGGAAGCGCTGAAAGGTTCAATCAAACACTATTAAAAATGTTAGGAACACTGGAAGAAGAACAAAAACTAGACTGGAAAACTTATTTACCATCTCTTGTCCAAGCTTATAATTGCACAAAAAGTGATGCAACTGGATTTACACCTCATTATTTGATGTTTGGATGGCATCCAAAACTATCAATAGATATATACTTAGGTAAAGATCAGGATAAACAGGAAAATATACCAACAACATCATACATAAGACGTCTGAAAGAAAGAATGGATAAAGCGTACAAGATAGCATCAGCTGAAGCAGAGAAAATAGCAACGAAAAACAAAATAATATATGATAGGAAAGTGAAGGAAACGAAACTGGAAATAGGTGATAGAGTACTGGTAAGAAATGTGTTAACACAGGGTTTAAAACTTGCTGATAAATGGGGAAAAGATCAATATGTTGTTATTGATATACCAGACAGTAATGTGCCGGTGTATAAGGTGAAAATGGAGTCGGGATCAGGATCCACCCGCACTCTGCATAGAAATATGCTTTTACCATTCCACAGTATCCCACCAGCAAAACATGTACAAACAAAAAGCAGAAAACAAAAGAAATGTAATCAACCTGTTACCAAAAATGATCTGTCAACAACATCAACAGACAGCAGTAGCGACAGTGAAGAAGAAACTATACAAAGATATGTTATTCCACAAAGGAGACATAAACATCATTCTATCAGTAGAATGACAAACCAGTCAACTGAAAATTCACAGCAAAGTGAAAGTTTCAAGTCACATTCTACTGAAACGACACATGAGTTGGAACAACATACCATCCAAAGCCAATCAGGTGTCAATCAAGACGAATTTACACCCATTGCGACAAGAAGGCACCCTCGAGATCGAAAAGCCCCAGATCGATTTGGAAACTGGGTATACAATCCACAAGTAATTGATACTGAAGAAATATTTGTATAAGTTTATCCTGTGCAATGGTTATATAAAAATTTATAACTTGTATCTGTACACATGATAATTATTATTTTCACAAATAATATACATATAGTCACTGTAAGGTTTAATGTTTTCAAATATGAGTGTTCTTCATTGTGTTGTCTGGTCAGCCAATTGCGATATTTAGTCCGTGATAGGTTGGGATATTACCCGATCACATGGATTTCTGCTGCGGTGGCTAGGTATATCATGATGTTGCCCATTTATGTTTGGGATCATTTACTTTACAAACATATTTAATAAATCTTAATATTTCAGGATATTTATGTATCTATAACTCATTGATATATATAAGTCATTTACATAATATATTAACATGTACTATAACATATTTTTAATTTATATTGCAGACTTGAGTTTATTTTAGACTAATCTATGCATCATTAAGATTTACAGATGTCAGGAGACATTTCATCCTGAGGGGGGAGTATGTAACCAGGTAAAATATATGTTGTTGTGTAATGTAATATGTTTGTTCATGTGTGTTTGTTTATGTGTTATCATTGACAGTTGACCTTGACCTTGACAGTTCCATTCACTTATCACATTGCATGCTGGGTACTTTATGCTCTTTCCCGCCAAATGTAAAATTATTCATTCAGCCGTGGTGATAATTACCATCAAGACGTAATTTATATATATATTCTTAAAGATCCTGCAAAGGATAAATATTAACTAGTGACCATCGCAGGTTGTTCTGGTAAGTTTTTTATAAATGATTTTATTGTAAATTAAACTTGTAACAATTGTAAGTTTAAATGTATACGTGATAGTTTGTGTTTGACAGAATAGTAAACGTGAGTGTTATTTTATGTATTTTCAGGTTTCATATATGTCTCATGTATATATATATTCAGTCATCGAAACTGTGTGCCATGAATGGAATATTATTGATGTAATAAAGTTATTTTGATTTTGTTACCGGCTTGTCATATTAATTATTCATTCCCGAGACTGAGCTGCCCGGTTACATGAATAAAAATTAAAAATAAGTCGTAATTACTGCTTACTATCTTGCAATTACGACTTAGATAATAACGACATATCTGAGTGGTTATTACGAGAAAGCAAGTCATAATTACAATTTTAAGATACGTAGTCGTAGCAATGGCAGATTTGTGAAGAGGGACATTTCCCAGGGTGGAACAACATACCTATACTGAGTTTTCCAAGGCTCTTGAGTTTAATATTTTTACATATCTCCTCAGAAATGTGATGTATGTGCCATTCAGGATTGTTTTTCTCTTTGAAGATTATCTACTATCAGAAACCAACATCCCAGAAAACCTGACCATAACATTTTTTCAGCTGAGGGAGCAGTCTTCGCTTTCAATAAAACCATGAAACGTTTATTGTTTATGTTTTTGTTTGGCTTGTTCGGTGAAGTAATGGACCCGCGTTTCATCCAGTGCTACAAATCTCCAAAAAGTAATCATGATAATTGTCTAAGTGGAGGAGAGTGGAGTGAAGTAATATTGCTGGTACCGTAATTATATCAATTGTTTTATTTTATATGATAGTAGGTTCGTTTCACTTTCTAATAATATTTTAGTCTAATGGGATTTGAACCTAGACAGCGAGAGACGCCATCCTCCACTCTCGTTATATTTTAAATGTGTAGCTATTATTTTTTGATTTGTTATTTAAAGCATTAAAGATCGGACCATATTAAGCAACAATATTATTTATCTCAATAAGCAGTGATTACTTTTCACATAACTAGACGTTTAAAATAAAATCAACAAGTGAAGAACATTACACAGGTATCATAAGACGCGGTTTGACAAGGTACATGAGGTCGTGTAATCTGTCAAACCCTGTATAACGTCTTGAAACCCTTCAAAGCGACCCAAGGATTATTTTTCTTTTTTATTTTTATTTTTTCTGTGTGTTCCCAAGAGTTGTTTCCCCTGTATCGATAGGTTTAACGTGCGCGCATATACCACGCAGTTTACGACCATGCACTTATGTACAATGGCAGGTTAACCAATCGCTATGAGTGAAATTTTTCTGAAAGATGACAATAATCACTAATTATAATAAACTATGAAATAAGATTAATACATGTAATAATGGCGGCATCTCTCGTGAAAAATATTGACTCACGGTTCATTTATAACACGAACTCATAATATACAAAGATCAATGTCATACATTGTAACTAGGTTAACGGATGGTTGATTTACAACACAAACTCATAATATACAAAGATCAATGTCATAAATTGTAACTAGGTAAACGAATGGTTAATTTACAACGCGAACTCATAATATACAAAGATTAATGTCATACATTGTAACTAGGTAACCGGACGGTTGATTTACAACACGAACTCATAATATACAAAGATCAATGTCATACATTGTAACTAGGTAAACGGACGGTTGATTTACAACACAAACTCATAATCAACCGTCCGTTTACCTAGTTACAATGTATGACATTGATCTTTGTATATTATGAGTTCGTGTTGTAAATCAACCGTCAGTTTACCTAGTTACAATGTATGACATTGATCTTTGTATATTATGAATTTCGTGTTGTAAATCAACCGTCCGTTTATCTAGTTACAATGTATGACATTGATCTTTGTATATTATGAGTTTGTGTTGTAAATCAATCGTCCGTTTACCTAGTTACAATGTATGACATTGATCTTTGTATATTATGAGTTCGCGTTGTAAATCAACCGTCCGTTTAGCTAGTTACAATGTATGACATTGATCTTTGTATATTATGAGTTCGTGTTGTAAATCAACCGTCAGTTTACCTAGTTACAATGTATGACATTGATCTTTGTATATTATGAGTTCGTGTTGTAAATCAACCGTCCGTTTACCTAGTTACAATGTATGACATTGATCTTTGTATATTATGAGTTTGTGTTGTAAATCAACCGTCCGTTTACTTAGTTACAATGTATGACATTGATCTTTGTATATTATGAGTTCGTGTTGTAAATCAACCATTCGTTTACCTAGTTACAATGTATGACATTACGAACTCATAATATACAAAGATCAATGTCATACATTTTACTGACATACAAGAAAGGTTGACTTACAAACCAAACTCGAAATTTACAAAGGTCAATGTCATAACTCGTACCGAGATAAATTATTGTTGATTTACAACCCAAACTCGAAAATATACAAAGGTCAGAATCATAAATAGTACCGGGATAATTCATGGTTGACTTACAACCCAAACTCGATATATACAAAAGTCAATGTCATAAATAGTACCGAGATCATTCATGGTTGACTTACAACCCAAACTCGAAATATACAAAGGTGAAAGTCATAAATAGTACCGAGATAATTCATGGTTCACTTACAACCCAAACTTGAAATATACAAAGGTGAAAGTCATAAATAGTACCGGGATAATTCATGGTTGACTTACAACCCAAACTCGAAATTTCCAAAGGTCAATGTCATAAATTGTACCGAGAAAATTTCTGGTTGACTTATAACCCAAACTCGAAATATACAAAGGTCAAAGTCATAAAGTGTACCGAGATAATTCATGGTTGACTTTCAACACGAACTCATAATATACAAAGATCAATGTCATACATTATAACTAGGTAAACGGACGGTTGATTTATAACTCAAACTGATAATATAAAAGATCAATGTCATACATTTTACCGAAGTAAACGGATGGTCAATTTACAACACGAACTCAGAATATACAAAGATGAATGTCATACTTTGTAACTATTTAAACGGACGGTTGATTTACAACGCGAACTTATAATATACAAAGATCCATGTCATACATTATAACTAGGTAAACGGACGGTTGATTTGCAACACGAACACATAATATACAAAGATCAATGTCATACATTGTAACTAGCTAAACGGACGGTTGATTTACAACGCGAACTCATAATATACAAAGATCAATGTCATACATTGTAACTAGGTAAACAGATAGTTGGTTTACAACACGAACACATGATATACAAAGATCAATGTCATACATTGTAACTAGGTAAACGGACAGTTGATTTATAACACGAACTCATAATATACAAAGATCAATGTCATACATTGTAACTAGGTAAACGGACGGTTGATTTACAACACGAACTCATAATATACAAAGATCAATGTCATACATTGTAACTAGGTAAACGGACGGTTGATTTACAACACGAACTTATAATATACAAAAATCAATGTCATAATTTGACTGACATACAAGAAAGGTTAATTTACAACCCAAACTCGAAATTTACAAAGGACAATGTCATAACTCGTACCGAGATAAATTATTGTTGATTTACAACCCAAACTCGAAAATATTCAAAGGTCAGAGTCATAAATAGTACCGGGATAATTCATGGTTGACTTATCACCCAAACTCGAAATATACAAAGGTGAAAGTCATAAATAGTACCGAGATAATTCATGGTTGACTTACAACCCAAACTTGAAATATACAAAGGTGAAAGTCAGAAATAGTACCGGGATAATTCATGGTTGACTTACAACCCAAACTCGAAATTTCCAAAGGTCAATGTCATAAATTGTACCGAGAAAATTTCTGGTTGACTTATAACCCAAACTCGAAATATACAAAGGTCAAAGTCATAAATTGTACCGAGATAATTCATGGTTGACTTTCAACACGAACTCATAATATACAAAGATCAATGTCATACATTATAACTAGGTAAACGGACGGTTGATTTATAACTCAAACTGATAATATAAAAGATCAATGTCATACATTATACCGAAGTAAACGGATGGTCAATTTACAACACGAACTCAGAATATACAAAGATGAATGTCATACTTTGTAACTATTTAAACGGACGGTTGATTTACAACGCGAACTTATAATATACAAAGATCCATGTCATACATTATAACTAGGTAAACGGACGGTTGATTTACAACACGAACTCATAATATACGAAGATCAATGTCATACATTGTAACTAGGTAAACGGACGGTTGATTTACAACGCGAACTCATAATATACAAAGATTAATGTCATACATTGTAACTAGGTAAACGGACGGTTGATTTACAACACGAACTCATAATATACAAAGATCAAAGTCATACATTGTAACTAGGTAAACGGACGGTTGATTTACAACACGAACTCATAATATACAAAGATCAATGTCATACATTTTACTGACATACATGAAAGGTTGACTTACAACCCAAACTCGAAATTTACAAAGGTCAATGTCATAACTCGTACCGAGATAAATTATTGTTGATTTACAACCCAAACTCGAAAATATACAAAGGTCAGAGTCATAAATAGTACCGGGATAATTCATGGTTGACTTACAACCGAAACTCGAAATATACAAAGGTCAATGTCATAAATTGTATGGAGATAATTCATGGTTGACTTACAAACTTAAAAAATATTAAATCCAAAAACTGAATCGATATATTTTATGGTTTATTAATATTCCAAAATCTGAGCATACGAAGATCATTTCATAAATTATATGATCATAAACGGATGGTTTTATTATTCGAATCCTTAATTTAGAAAGATCAAAGTCATAGTTTGTAGTGACATAGATAAACGGATAGTTGATTTATAACTAAAACGTTAAGTTACAGCGGACAAAATAATAAAATCGCTCCACATAAACTGATGGTTTTACATTAATAATATTTATAGTTAATTTATCTGTTTTGTGGCATATTATAACTTATTGATGTACGTGAAAAATTTACAGTGCATTTAATAAAAAGTAATTAGTAGAATCAATAAACACTTCTGATCTCGATTCTTGTAATTTCATCATTAAAACTCCTTAAAACATTCTTAATTAATCGATATGATGTATCTTATATGTTAAGTTTCTCAGTCGCCGGGTAACGGATATTACCGCCTATAGGTTCAAACTTCATTCGGATCTTTTTTCTAATATTTATTAATTTGTTTAGTATAACTAAGTTTTGGTCAACTAACCAGAAAATGGCGGGGTTCAAATTTATTTTCACCCTGATGGCTTTTTATTTATTTATTTATTTATTTATTTATTTATTTATTTATTTATTTTATTTATTTATTATTTTGGTGTGTTGTGTGTGTTGGTGGGGGGGGGGGGGGGCATATCGGAATTTTTCCTAATACGATCTTGAATAAAAACACATGTTTAGCTCGTTGAATTCATACAAGTTAAATCTATTATAAAATTTGAAAGAGTCCAAAACTAAAACTGCTTAATTTCAACCCTTGAACGCTTTTCCTGCTAATATTTTTTACCTGTGTCAAACCTGGTTTTAATCAATTAAGCAGAAAATGGCATATTTTATTTCATACTTCTATCATATCTTTTTTAGGGAGGGATGGTGGTGTTGGAGGAGACGCCGGAATTTTACTTTTATTATCTTGAATAAAAATACATACAATATTTTTCTTGTTTTTTAATATATTTTGTAAATGTTTTCACATTAAAACTGATAAATCAACCCTGTAACTAAATCAGAAGTTGCTTTTCTTGTTTCCACACACACACACACACACACACACACACACACACACACTGTTTTGTTAATTATACAAATTCTCGATTTGTCTTTTTACCTTTGTTTTTTTTTTTCACTTTATGGTTTGTGTGTGTGTGGAGGGAGGAGGCAATTCTCTTTCGACTTACCCTAAGCCTGTGTTCGTTTTTTTCTAAATTTATCATTATGCTTATATTTAAATATAATATCACAAATACAATGTTTTTGTACATACAATATTGTCAAGGTATAAAAGTTTGTAATTTTATTTATAATATCACAAATGTAATGTTTTTGTACATACAATATTGTCAAGGTATAAAAGAATGTTTTATCAGTTTTATACTCCCCTCGACTTTTTACGGAAAACGAAGTCTTAGGATGCTTCAAAACTATCCTTTTATAATCAACTATATGTGTATATAAGTCAATTTTCTCACTCTAAAAATAAAAAGCAGTCAGTTTGTGCAGTAGTTTTTATATATTTTTCAATAAATAAGATATTGATTTGTTGTAAAATCTAAATGACCTTTTTATATGGTTTGATTATGATTGTCCCTTTTAAGGTTTCAGATGTAGAATTATACAGTTTGTTTATAGAAATTTAACTGTTAAACACCTGCCAAGTTTTAATATTTTCCCCTACATAAACTGAGTATCATCTTTCCATGATTTGGTCTATTTAGAAGCAATCATTCACATCATGTTGAGTATGATCTTTAAGCTATCCACTTTAGAGGTTGTTAAAATGTTAAAAAAAAAGATCTTTACGTTAAGTTTTGGCAAATATGCAACCATAAAAAGGACGCATTATTTTTGTTGGTAAGGGAATCCCTAATTTACATCCCTAATGTCAATAAACTGAAGAACGTACAACTGTCTTTGCCTACCTGGTTCAGTCAGCTTTACAATTAGTATCCCGTGACTGTGACTTTTTAATCATTTGACTCCAAGTAATATATTCAAATGTTTTATGCTATCGAATTCTTTTATTTGACAGCTATGGTATTTGGCTCCTTCCTCACAATTTAAAATTGAAGCTTTAAAAGAAGAGCCTACAAAAAATATTCACTGAGTGAGGGATTACAAAGATACATGTATATGCTTATTGGATCAGATGTTGTGGTAAATGATTAATGAGATATAAACTGTTAAGGAAAAACATTTATTATCAAGACAGAAGACATTCCATTAAAAAAAACATTCATTTTCAAGTCAAAATACAAACCTTTAAAATTTGTTCATTTTCAAAACAACAAACAACAAACAACATTTCACAAAAGCGTTCATTTTCAAGACAACAAACAACACTTCATAAAAACATTTATTATCAACGCAACAGACAAACCTTCACAAAGACGTTCATTATCAGGACAACAGACAACACTTTACAAAAACGTTCATTATCAAGACAACAGACAACACTTCACAAAAACATTTATTATCAAGACAACAGCCAACACTTCACAAAAGCGTTCATTTTCAAGACAACAGACCACACTTCACAAAAACATTTATTATCAAGACAACAGACAACACTTCACAAAAACATTTGTTATCAAGACAACAGACAACTCTTCACAAATCGTTCATTATCAAGACAACAGACAACACTTCAAAAATCGTTCATTATCAAGACAACAGACAACACTTCACAAAAGCATTCATTTTAAAGACAACAGACCACACTTCACAAAACACATTTATTATCAAGACAACAGACAACACTTCACAAAAGCGTTTATTTTCAAGACAACAGACCACATTTCACAAAAACATTTATTATCAAGACAACAAACAACACTTAACAAAAGCGTTCATTATCAAGACAACACTTCACAAAATCGTTCATTATCAAATAAACAGACAACCCTTCACAAAAACATTTGTTATCAAGACAACAGACAACACTTCATAAATCGTTCATTATCAAGACAACAGAAAACACTTCACAAATCGTTCATTATCAAGACAACAGACAACACTTCAAAAATCGTTCATTATCAAGACAACAGACAACACTTAACAAAAGCGTTCATTTTCAAGACAACAGACAACACTTCACAAAAGCGTTCATTTTCAAGACAACAGACTAAATTTCACAAAAACATTTATTATCAAGACAACAGAAAACACTTCACAAAAGCGTTCATTATCAAGACAACAGACAACACTTCACAAATCGATCATTATCAAGACAACAGACAACACTTCACAAAAGCGTTCATTATCAAGATAACAGAAAACACTTCACAAAAACATTTGTTATCAAGACAACAGACAACACTTCACAAATCGTTCATTATCAAGACAACAGACAACACTTCACAAATCGTTCATTATCAAGACAACAGACCACACTTCACAAAAACGTTTATTATCAAGACAACAGACAACACTTCACAAAAACGTTTATTATCAAGACAACAAACAACACTTCACAAAACGTTCATTATCAAGACAACAGACAACACTTCACAAAATCGTTTATTATCAAGACAACAGAAAACACTTCACAATAACGTTTATTATCAAGACAACAGACAACACTTCACAAATCGTTCATTATCAAGACAACAGACAACACTTCACAAAATCGTTTATTATCAAGACAACAGACCACACTTCACAAAAACGTTTATTATCAAGACAACAGACAACACTTCACAAATCGTTCATTATCAAGACAACAAACAACACTTCACAAAACATTTGTTATCAAGACAACAGACAACACTTCACAAAAACGTTTATTATCAAGACAACAAACAACACTTCACAAAAACGTTCATTATCAAGACAACAGACAACACTTCACAAAATCGTTTATTATCAAGACAACGGACCACACTTCACAATAACGTTTATTATCAAGACAACAGACAACACTTCACAAATCGTTCATTATCAAGACAACAGACAACACTTCACAAAGACGTTCATTATCAAGACAACAGACAACACTTCACAAATCGTTCATTTTCAAGACAACAGACCACACTTCACAAAAACGTTTATTATCAAGACAACAGAAAACACTTCACAAAAACGTTTATTATCAAGACAACAGACAACACTTCACAAATCGTTCATTATCAAGACAACAGACAACACTTCACAAAATCGTTTATTATCAAGACAACAGACCACACTTCACAAAAACGTTTATTATCAAGACAACAGACAACACTTCACAAATCGTTCATTATCGAGACAACAAACAACACTTCACAAAAACATTTGTTATCAAGACAACAGACAACACTTCACAAAAACGTTTATTATCAAGACAACAAACAACACTTCACAAAAACGTTCATTATCAAGACAACAGACAACACTTCACAAAATCGATTATTATTAAGACAACGGACCACACTTCACAATAACGTTTATTATCAAGACAACAGACAACACTTCACAAATCGTTCATTATCAAGACAACAGACAACACTTCACAAATCGTTCATTATCAAGACAACAGAGCCACACTTCACAAAAACGTTTATTATCAAGACAACAGACAACACTTCACAAAAGCGTTCATTATCAAGACAACAGACAACACTTCACAAAAGCGTTCATTATCAAGACAACAGACAACACTTCACAAATCGTTCATTATCAAGACAACAGACAACACTTCACAAAAACGTTCATTATCAAGACAACAGACAACACTTCACAAATCGTTCATTATCAAGACAACAGACCACACTTCACAAAAACGTTTATTATCAAGACAACAGAAAACACTTCACAAAAACGTTTATTATCAAGACAACAGACAACACTTCACAAAAGCGTTCATTATCAAGACAACAGACAACACTTCACAAAAACGTTTATTATCAAGACAACAGACAACACTTCACAAAAGCGTTCATTATCAAGACAACAGACAACACTTCACAAAAGCGTTTATTATCAAGACAACAGACAACACTTCACAAATCGTTTTTTATCAAGACAACAGACAACACTTCACAAAAACAATATATGTCTCTTAACAAACTTTGAAAATTAAAATGAATTACAATGGAAAACTAGTGTCAATAGGATGTCATCACAAACATCCTAAAACGTGTCATTACGAACAACCTAGAGCGAAGCAAATAGATCTTTGTCTTGTTGTTTGTTTATTCACAAATTTTTATACATGAAAATGTGAAGTAATAACAGGGTTGGAAAAGTTACTAACAAATTTGACTTATAAAATGACAATGTTGGTAAGATAATTCTCACTATGTTACTACAAATAAAGTTTGTCTTATCCCTCAGGCAGATCTTAATTTCAATTTTTGTTGTAAATCACAAATGTAAGAACTCTAAAAGTTCAGTATAGTGTATAACTTTAACAACCGTCTGGGGGTATTTCTTCCTATACAAAAGTAGTTTAGCCATACAAGTGTAAATCGATGCATCGTTTATTCTACATGCAGTTTATGTAATTATCGCATTTGTGAGAACCTTTCTCCTCTTTAGCCTTATTCTGGTTTGGTTTGCTAGGTTTGTAACTGCAATCATTTAGTTTTACAAGACAACGACAATATGTGATAAAACAATCAGAAAGATAAAAGATAAATATCATGTTCAACAAAGAATTAATTATCGACACGCCAAAAATATGGAGGTTCTCTCTGTCGGACTACTCTATATCTAGCTGTACAATACACAAAATAAACATATAAATGTATATATACAATAGACAATAAAATCAAAGTGACAAAAACTGTAGTAATGTTCGTATTTATATGATAGTTCTGTAATGTTCCTATTTATATGATAGTTCTGTATGTAACTGTAGTAATGTTTCTATTTATATGATAGTTCTGTATGTAACTGTAGTAATGTTCGTATTTATATGATAGTTCTGTATGTAACTGTAATAATGTTCCTATTTATATGATAGTTCTGTATGTAACTGTAGTAATGTTTCTATTTATATGATAGTTCTGTATGTAACTGTAGTAATGTTTCTATTTATATGATAGTTCTGTATGTAACTGTAATAATGTTCCTATTTATATGATAGTTCTGTATGTAACTGTAGTAATGTTCCTATTTATATGATAGTTCTGTATGTAACTGTAGTAATGTTTCTATTTATATGATAGTTCTGTATGTAACTGTAGTAATGTTCCTATTTATATGATAGTTCTGTATGTAACTGTAGTAATGTTTCTATTTATATGATAGTTCTGTATGTAACTGTAGTAATGTTCCTATTTATATGATAGTTCTGTATGTAACTGTAGTAATGTTCCTATTTATATGATAGTTCTGTATGTAACTGTAGTAATGTTCCTATTTATATGATAGTTCTGTGTGTAACTGTAGTAATGTTCCTATTTATATGATAGTTCTGTATGTAACTGTAGTAATGTTCCTATTTATATGATAGTTCTGTATGTAACTGTAGTAATGTTCCTATTTATATGATAGTTCTGTAATGTTCCTATTTATATGATAGTTCTGTATGTAACTGTAGTAATGTTCCTATTTATATGATAGTTCTGTATGTAACTGTTGTAATGTTCCTATTTATATGATAGTTCTGTCTGTAACTGTAGTAATGTTTCTATTTATATGATAGTTCTGTGTGTATTCCATATTAAACGTTTCTACAGAGAATCGTGTCGATAAAGGTCTGTCTATAATTTTTGTTGTAAACCACAAAAATGAGAGAATTCAGTGTCGAATATATTACTTGAAACATCCATCTGATATATCCATATACAAACGTGGTGAAGCCAGATATCTCAAAATCTTTAGAATCTAACATACCTACTAGAGCTGTTGACGCGTTTGATGTTGCAGAAATGATAAATATAATACTAACTATAATCAGAATACTTGTCTGTCTTCTCTCTCTGGCTGCGTTAATTGACTGGCTGGTCATGTTTGCTGGTCCGATGATAGATAGCTTCGATTTTAACCCGTACAAAGTAAAGATATTAGCAACTAAAACTATAAACACACAGACAATCGAGAAAACGATTCGAAATAGTAACAGTGCGTTTTCTGATATAAGAGTCACTATCAAAATACAAACAAGTAATGTACTTCCGCATCCTGTAAAAAGAGTTATAATCCCACAGACTGGTGTCCATATCTTCCGGAAACTGTTCGGTTTAAATACCGCGAAAAGTCTTTCGATTGACAAAGTCGATGTGATGGTGAACGACAGGAAGTACAGAACTATATCAGTTCGTAAAAAATATTTAAAATTTTGTGCCACAAAGGGAATTTTTGCAAACGATGTGAAATACGACATGGTTATTATGAAGTTAGTGATGATACCAGATATACTTGATAATGTATCCGAAAATATCAGTCCGATAAAGATGTTTTCAGTCGCGGTTTTTGCTGATATTTTACACAAAGTCCAAAGCGATAATATATTAAAAAGTAAACCAACTGGAAAAGCGATCATCATTGTAACTGCTAATGTCTTAAGGACTATCCACTCCGACGGAGAAAGTCCACCGGAAATCGTCTGGTTTAAACCGGATGTCGTTTGATTCAGTGTTACATTTACATATATATTTTCATCAGTCATCTTAAAGCCCTAGCCCTCTACACTTATACGATATAATTGAACGATTCGAAATACCAAGTCAGTTTCCTTTTTTATATGCCGATCTTATGACGAAAAAAGGAAATATTTGGAAGTATTTAAATGTCTAATTTCCTTTAAAGCGCAGATTTTATGTCAATATATCCAATATATTCAAAGGTAAAAAGGGAAAGCTTTAAAGGTATTTCCCGATACACCGAATTTTTACTTACAGTGTTGGAAGTTGAAAGTGTTATCAATACAAGTTCTAAGTGCAGATATATATACAACAAAGTTTTGGAAAGAATTCCAATTCTGAAACCATTCAAAGTGCAGATCTAATGCCAAAGTAACAAAAAGAGAGAGTATTTAAAACTATTTCCGAGTAAAACTTCGGCCCCTTTTATTTAAAGAGAATACACCAACTATATATACTAAAATTGCCCAATGTTTTAATCTTTGGCTCTGTTCCTTCGGATTATGTTATTAATTATCTCCTGGAAATTTAAAAATCTCCCCTTTAATCAATGGATCTCTTCCTTCAAATATTGTCCTTGAATGTTAAAAATATCCCCTTTAATCAATGGATCACTTCCTTCAAATATTGAACTAAATTGTTAAAAATCTCCCCTTTAATCAATGGATCTCTTCGTTCGAATATTGCCCTTGAATGTAACAAATCTTCCCTGACATCAATGGATCTTTTCCTTCGAATATTGTCCTCGAATGTTAAAAATCTCCCCTTTAATCAATGGATATCTTCCTTTGAATATTGTTCTGGAATGTCCATGGAATGTTATAAATTACCCCTTCATCTATACCTCTGTTCCTTCCAATATTGTCAATGAATGTTATAAATTTTCCCTTTATCTATATTTTTGTTTCTTCGAATATTGTCCTGGCATGTTATAAATTTTCCCTAAATCTATACTTCTGTTCCTTCCAATATTGTCCTGGCATGTTATAAATTTTCCCTGAATCTATACTTCTGTTCCTTCCAATATTGTTCTGGAATGTTATAAATTTCCCCTTTATCTATACTTCTGTTCCTTCCAAATTGTTCAGGAATGTTATAAATTTCCCCTTTATCTATACTTCTTTTCCTTTAAATATTGTCCTTGAATGTTATAAATTTCCCCTTTATCTTTTTTTTTTTTTTACTTCGAATATTGTCCTGGAATGTTATAAATTTCCACTGAATCTATACTTCTGTTCCTTACAATATTGTCCTGGAATGTTATAAATTATCTTCTTAGTCTGTAGATTTGTTCCTTTAATTATTGTT
The DNA here is from genome assembly GCA_029721355.1 of Tegillarca granosa. Classification (NCBI taxonomy): domain Eukaryota; kingdom Metazoa; phylum Mollusca; class Bivalvia; order Arcoida; family Arcidae; genus Tegillarca; species Tegillarca granosa. The sequence continues at coordinate 210,673 of JARBDR010000016.1, forward strand.
CTGAAATGTTACAATTTATTTTCTCCTAATCAATAATTTTTTCAATTTTGTTTATGGAATGTTAAAAGTTACTTTTAAATCTATAGTTTTGTTTCTTTAAATTTTGCCCGAAAAGCTACGAGCTTTCTTCTTTATCTGTTTTTTTTTAAATATTTCACCGGAATATCATAAGTGATTTTTTTTTTAATCAATTTCTGATCCTTTTGAGTAATCTTATTATTAACAGACTTGTAAATATACTATTTATATCCAAATTAGTTTATAAATGATTTTCTCATACCTGTAAAACACGTAATTTCTGTGTATATCGTGACGATTATTTCCTAAATACAGGCAGAAATGAATATTTGACTTTCTTTGGTTTTGCTGTATAAGACTAGTACTAACACTATGTAATGAAGTTGTATTTCTGAAAGCTTTTAATGAAGTTTATATGCTTTCATCCTCTATTATTCGTTTTCCGCAAAACTGTTGATTTAGGATTGACATTTAATTTAGTGTTCATTTCAATCAATAATAAGCAGGAACATGAATAATTCAAAATATATTACACGTTAATCAGCAATATCTTTGATAAATGAACAATTTGTATAATGGAACTTCTTAGAAAATTGGAGGGAAGATATGCATAAGACAATATCCATGAAGCTAACGTTAGCAACAAAAACCAAAAGGGGAGTCGGGTTATGTCCTTGTCATGTCACTTCTACTATAACAGAGATAGAGAACCAGAGCGCATATGGGAAAACCAGACCGTGTTTTTAAAATTTGTTACAGAAACACTAAAAACAGAGAAAAGAATGAACAGATAATTATAATGAACAAATATAATTTATCATGTTTTGTCCTTAATCGTATACTTTATTATTTAAACAGCTTTAGCAAATATCAGGTTCAGGTGTCGCCAGACAAAGTCCTGAAGAAGTCATGTTTACTAGCAAAGAATTAAAAAAACGTACTTGGCAATGTGGCAAATAAAAAAAAGAAGCAAACGAATACAAGGTACACATGCACACATACATTCAAGAACTGACCGCCTCGAAATAAGTGAAAAAAATCTTGACTGGGGCGTTAAACACCATTACTCCACTCCACTCCACATACACACGCGCGCGGAGAGAGAACGAGGGGAAGAGGGTGGACTAGATTTGTGTTGTTTAACATCAGTCAAGATTCTTTCACTTATACGAGGTGGTAAGGGATGGTGGAGGGAACCAGAATGCCCAAACAAAACACCCGACACTCGGCAAGCAAACCGACAAAATATCTCAAACAAGCATCTGCCCGGGCGGAATTCGAATTTTGTTATCTGTAAACGTTCTTTAGACCACACGGAGAGAGAGAGAGAGAGAGAGAGAGAGAGAGAGAGAGAGAGAGAGAGGGGGGGGAGAGAGAGATATTAAAACACTTCCCACCGTATAGGCATTGAACATTTATAATGACAAATGATGTCCAAATGACGTGTTGTGCATGTCCTTTTACTGTGTCATAGTCCTAAACAATTAATTTTTTCAAACGAATGAAACTTCTATTCAACAAATTGACATTTAAATTTCCATAAAATTTATACAAATATATCTGTTATTTTGTGAATAATTAGGCTGTTAAAGAAAACACAAAATTTATATTTAATTATTCAGATCTATCGGAGCAGGGCTTAATATCGCCCCGCCTTTATTACGCCCCGTCTACCTCCGAAGAGCGGAAATGTTAGTCAGATAAGGATTTCCTCTAGCAAGAAATTACTTTAAGTTGTAAAAGTTCATAATAATTACAACCATTAGTGAGCTATATTCATTATCTTAGCCTTATTAAACCCCAAATCTTTAAAACAAAACATATTTTAAGAAAGATAGATACACGTAGCATATTGCTTGGATCGAAAGTATGAATGAAGTAATGATCGATTTTACCCGGACTATGATCGAAATAAGATTTTGTGTCTTTGTATTGTGACAGTGTGTATATATTGGTACTAGTGGTTTTTAATTTAGTTGTTTGTAAATTGCGTTTTAGCTAAACAAGTTTGCATTACTTATACAACACAACATTACATTCTTTTGGTCTTATTTCTATTATCTACTGGTTTGCCGTCTTTTCTATTGTTTCAAATCAACTTCCGGTCACTTGACAAATAATGACTATACTGGACAGCAATGAGAAAACTGGAACATCGAAATTGTAAGTTTACTAATATTTATATCTTCTAAACACATTGAACATAACTCTATTTTTATTAGTGTGCTCCGCGTTATCGCGAATTTCATTTTTTGTATTCTAATATATTTTTTATCATAAATTAATAACTGTTGTAATTTGTAAACATGCCAATGGAATTGGGTATCTTAGCCCGTGATATATGAACTGGTATGTAACGTTTAACTTCAGATATGAATATCTGTAAAACTTGCCTGTAATATACGGTCATGCCTATTATTGATTTATTTACGTTTTAGAAATCAAACCAGTGTCATGTGCTGATTTTGAATGTATTATTTTAATAGAAATTCAAAATCAGAACATGACACCAGTATATACGAAAGTAACAAAGGCTTGGTACCATGTATTGGTAATTGTTTATTATGATTTATTTTACAAAGATATTTATATTCCTACATGATAAGCAGATAAATATATTTTTCAAGGATACTGCAAAGACTGTTTTTGGTACTAGTCGTTCTCGGACAATCAACAAGAATAAACATAATTCTAAGAGGTGGTTTGGACGTGACTGTTGTAATTAACGGAAAGAATTTCATCATGCAAAGAAACTTTATGAAAGTAGTAAAACATTGTATAATAAACAGAATCTGAAGATTAAATCTAAAGCATATCGCCGTACTTTAAACTTTTATTATAATAAACATAAAAATTATGTAAGTAGAAAACTAAGTAATATGTAGAAACATAATCCTAGAACGTTTTGGTCAACCTTAAATAGACTGACAAGTAATAAACGTGAAAATGTTGATGTTTCGTTACAGTCAATGTATGAACATTTCAGAGACTTAAATTCGGACATAGGCGATAATAATAGTGACTTTCATTCAAGTAATCTGGACACATGTTCTATACCTGAAAATGATATATTGAATTATCCTATAAATTCTGAGGAAATTTTAAAATGTGTAAAAGAATTGAAAGGTAACAAAGCGTCAGGCTTAGATGGTATATTAAACGAATATATAAAATGCACTGTATAATATCTTTTGCCGATTTTGTTATTTTATTTAATTTAGCGTTAGACAGTGGTAGTGTACCTATAGTACATGGCTCAATGGTATAATTTATCCTATTTTTAAGAATAAAGGTAGCCCACTGGAACCAGCAAACTAAAGAGGTATTACTATTCTCAGTTGTTTTGGTAAACTTTTTACATCTGTATTGAATAATAAACTAAATTAATATGCAGATCAGGTTAATCTTATGACAAGTTCACAGGCTGGTTTTCGAAAAAAAAACATTCCACGCTTGATTATATTTTTATTCTGCATTCAATTATGTCATTGTACTTAAAGCTGCATTAAGTTTACCAATTTTCTGAATTTTTTTTTTTTTTTTTTTTTTTTTTTTTTTTTTTTTTTTTTTTTTTTTTGATTTTCTAAAAATATACTTTTTAAAAGTAGATATCTTCTAACCACGATCCGTGACATTCATTTTCTAAAATTTCATTTCTTTTAGCTGTAAATAAACGGAATCCTCTGACCGGTTGGTCAGTGTTCTACGATGGTAATTATGAGCTTGGAGCCTGCGCATAGATGTACGGAAAAGCCTAGAATCGAAAGTGAAACATGACAGATGGCATTAATTGTCCTTCATTAATATCAAGATGTATTTGAAATGGTGTTATTTATCCCTTACTAAGTCACAAATGACAAATTTAACGAAGTTCTGTGTTTAATTTATCGTATTTCAACATTTGGAAAGTTGTGTTTAAATCACCCGGGTTTTGATGACGTAACCATGTTCTAATGTTAGATCCCAAATGCTGCATCTCGCTGGGTAAATACTGTAATTTCTGTATTTAATCGAGCTTTTATCGTTGAACCAAATGTAACATTGTTCATTAGGAACATCATTTATTAGATTAGCACCGTTTTAATTTTTTCTTTGGAAAGCTTAATGCAGCTTTAAATAGTGGTAAAAAATTTTTCTGTGCATTTGTAGACCTAAAATGTGCTTTTGATAAAGTTTGGCAGAAAATGTTGAGTCATGGCATTCATGGTAAAATTTTTAATCCTGTGTAAAATTTTTAGTCCTTTGTAAAAGTAAATGGTGAATTTTCAGAATTTTTTGTTTGTAACGCTAGTGTTAGACAAGGTGAAAACTTGTCACCATTTTTATTTTCACTATACCTCAATGATCTTAAATTATATTTTCAACAAAACTGTGTCAATGGTTTGAATTTTTTAAGTGTGATTGTAATGGAAAAATTTCATGTTTTTATACAATTATATTTATTGCTATATGCGGACGATACTGTTTTAATGTCAGATTCAGAATCTGGTTTACAACACGCAATCGATGTTTTTCATTCTTACTGTAACACTTGGAAACTAGATTTAAGTACTTTAAAAACAAAAATCACTGTTTTCTGTAAGAAGAAATATAAGAAGAATTTTTATTTTACTTATGCTGGTGTGGTTCTAGAAATTGTAGATAGTTTTCCCTATCTTGGTGTTACATTTAAGTATAATGGCAGTTTTAGTGATGCTAAAAAGGTTTTAGTAACTCAAGCGCAAAAAGCTCTGTATGCACTATATGGGAAAGTGAATTATTTAAACTTGTCTGTAAATGTACAGCTTGAATTGTTTGATTCCTTAGTTACTCCTATTTTATTATATTCATCTGAAATTTGGGGCTATGAAAACACTAGTTTGATTGAAAACACGCATATTCAGTTTTGTAAACGATTACTTAAAGTTAGAAAGTCTACTCCCAATTTTATGGTGTATGGAGAATTAGGCAGGTTTCCGTTATATATACAAATTTTTACACGTATGTTTAATTTTTGGTGTAAACTTGTACAGACACAATCTACCCTTTCATCATGTATATACAGTGTTTTATATAATTTACACGAAAGTGGTAGTATTAAATCTCTGTGGGTACAGCATATCAAAAAATCTTTAAATAGTACTGGTTTAACATTTTTATGGCATATGCAGCATTCTGTTGATCTATATAAATACAAAAAATTGTTTCAATCTATATTACAAGATATGTTTTTTCAGGAGTGGTTTAGTAACCAGGTTTCTTCTAAAGGTAGTTATTATTTTTCGTTTAAAAATTCATTTAAATTAGAGGATTATCTGTTAAAATTAAATTATAGACATGCAATTAAAATATGCAAACTGCGCATTTCTAATCATAAATTTTCGATAGAAACTGGTCGTTGGTGTAATGTTACAAGAGAAGTTAGACTATGTCCTTTATGTATGGAAGCTGTTGGTGATGAATTTCGTTATCTATTTATATGCAACTATTTTGAAACAGAAAGATATAAGTATATTCCTATGTATTTCCTTCAAAATCCTAGTGTTCATAAAATGAGTACAATGCTCTCGCAATGTAATATCAAATTACTTTCAAATGTTAGTATATTTCTGTCTCACATTTACAAGTTATTTCCGTAATTCTTTTATTCATTCATCATGAAGGTAACAAACATTTTGTTTTTGATATTTCAGTTGTTTGCTTATTATTATTATTATTATTATTATTTAATGTAGTACATTTTGTAAACACTAAAGCTATAACTGTAATTACATCTATTATAGGGTTATAGCAAGTTCTAACTTGTCTTTATGTTATTACATGTGTTGTTATACTTTGTATGTAGATAATGTCAATCTGCCATTGTAAAAATGTTTTATAGTATGCCCTCAAGTACCACTCAATGTGAGTGGCTGAGATGTTTTGATGAATAAATTGAATTGAAAATTGAAATTGAATTGAGCATATATTTGGCATACATCACACATGCATATATTAATTAGATAATCGTGCTATTTCAAGTATGAAGATACAGAAAATATATATTTAATATTGAATTTGTTTAATGGTATGAAGTGTCATTACCTTGGTATATAGCAACTATTTTATGATTCTAAAATCAGGTAAGTTTATATACACAAAATGACGTTCACAATAATATTATATTATACAAGCAATGTACTCTATGTTCAATGGTTATTCTAGAATTATCTCCCTTTAATAGCGTCTTTGGAAATTATAACTTATATTTGTCAAATTTATCGTAATTGTAAAATGTTTATGTAAAATCTTATTTGATCAATTAATATGTTTTAATTTTTATAATCAAATTAGTGACTTTCTTATTTAATTGATTTGTAATATTTGTTTATATACATAATTTATATTAATCACTGTTTTACTGTAGGGCTGTGTTAATTATGAAACAGTGCCTGATACAGTCAGCACACAAAGGTCTGCACAATGGCCGCAAGGTCTCATGTAGACTCTAAATTCGCCTAATTTGTGTGGGAGTCAGCACAAAGCCCTCAAGGCCCCATGTAGACTATAAAATCTGTCAATATGTGTGTAACGGCCTTCTACTTAGATAAGTTTATTTTTTTTTTTTTTGTAAAAACTATCAACGTTACAGTATGGTATTTTTTAAATAGAAGTAGATTTTTTATAAGGATTACACCAATTTTAATAATAAAGAGTGATTTCGATCTGTATTTAAAAAATCAACTGGTTTCACAAACTTCTGTGATCGAAATATGCCGATTTTCCCCTAATTATGTCAAATAGTGGAAACAAGAATTTTAAAGTCTATTTTTTATTATTTTTTTTACCTCTTGCTCTCATACCTTCACTGAAATGGAGCATCTGTCAATTTTCGTTATGGCGTCTCATATAAGCCATCTGACGTTGCTTTGTGAATACCAGTGTTGGAATTCCGCCAAAAATTCTTCATATGAAGTAATTTTCATGAGATCATTACAGAGTATAACTATCTTACCATAACATATAAGAATTATCAGAGATCTGAACATTCCATCAAGGTTGAACAAAACAGCCCAAACTACAGGTGAGCGAAAAGGCCTGATGACTGAACAAGTTATCTCCCATACCGGAAGTTGTTTATATTTCATGCCGCGAAATATATTTTCAGCACTGTTAATCATTGTTCTGACAGAGGTACTGAAGACATTTAATGTGTAATATAATAGTCTATATTTACATCAAAGTGCATACATTACTGTGCACTTAGCATTTAGTGTCCACATCCAATTTTATACCGTTTTAATCGCCCTTATAAAGCCGAGGTCTCGGCCATAGGCAATCAAATCATGGAGAAATGTTTTTGGGCTTTGTAAAAATTCTTAGGAACAATTTTTCCCCTCAAATAAATGCATACATAGCCCCTACATGGCTATCACTATACCGTGGTCTATTTGTGGTTTAAGGAACAGATTAGCAAGTACCTGGATCACAACATCTTGGTGAAAAAAAAAAAATAAAATCGGCGGTCCCTAGACTTGTTCAATGAATAAGTTATTGGACCTATCTTTAATTACAGTATTAGTTCTTCTTTTAAATTCTAATGATCATATCTGTGCTTTAGTTTATTTAATTAATAACAAATATATTTTTAAAATAGTTTTATTGTTTCCTATTTTAACTGTCGATTTAGTAATTAACACATTGTGTCCTGGAAACCGCTAGTTACAACACTAATCATATTGAAGTCCTAATGCATCAGCATTATTAATTACTGAATCTGCACTGAATTTAGAATAATATGATGCATTAACAAATCAGCAATTAAATTAATTATCAATTTTAAGTAATAGGTTTATATTAAAAAAAAACTTTCAGCACTCATCATTAAATTGGCTTGAACAGGTGTTTAATTAGTCATAATGGACTTGTTGTTAATTACAAGATCGGCAGTATAAATTGTGAAAAAAATTATTATCAAAATTTAATTTTTATTTACACACTTTTATTTTGTGTCACATAAAGAACAAGTTTATGAAATCAAACTAATGTCAGGATTTAAAGCTGCATTAAGGTTATCAATTTTCTGAATTTTTTTTGATTTTCTAAAAATATATTCTTTTAAAAATAGATATCTTCTAACCACGAATCCTGACATTCATTTTCTAAAATTTCATTTCTTTTAGCTGTAAATAAACGGAATCCTCTGACCGGTTGGTCAGAGTTTTACGATGGTAATTATGAGCTTGGAGCATGCGCACGGATCATGTCGGATGTACGGAAAAACCCTAGAACCGAAAGTGAAACATAACAGATTACATTAATTGTCCTTCATTTATATCCGGATGTATTTGAAATGGTGTTTTGTATCCCTTACTAAGTCACAAATGACAAATTCAACGAAGTTCTGTGTTTAATTTATCGTATTTCACCGTTTTGAAAGTTGTGTTTAAATTACCCGGGTTTTTGATGACGTAACAATGTTCTAATATTAGATCCTACATGCTGCATCTCGCTGGGTAAATATTGTGATTTCTGCATTTATTCGAGCTTTTATCGTTGAACCAAATGTAACATTGTTCATTAGGAACATCATTAGTTAGATTAGTGCCGTTTTAATTTTTTCTTTGGAAAACTTAATGCAGCTTTAAATTAAAATGTAGAAGATCTTTCTGTACATTTTTTATTCGCACAATTTTTGTGTTTCTTGCAGATCTATAAGGTGTATTTTTAGTCTAAATCTTTGAAAAATCTTTTCTGAAAGTACTTGGGCGAAATATATTTATTAAATATTAGAAAATCTGAAGTTTGTCAGTATTTAAAAATTTATGTTAAAGTTGGGAAAAATGATGTTTTCAAAAAATGAATAATAAAGTAAAAATAATAATAAAATAAAGTAAAAAAAAAACAATGAGATAGCATTTTTAAATTCTAATCTTATGTATGAAGGGAAGAAGGACAAATCAAGTTTTAAAAGCTTGATAAAAAAACTTTTAGGAAGGTAGACAATGTATGCCATCACATATTTTAATTGTGTAGTGTGCTAGTTATGATTAAAGTCACTGTCTATTTGACAACCAGATTTTCTATGTACAAGTGTTCCTTGACAACTTGACTGGTTCTCTAGTAATGATAAATGTTGCTGTCTATTTGACAACCAGATTTTTTATGTACAAGTGTTCCTTGACAACTTGACTGGTTCTCTAGTAATGATCAATGTCGCTGTCTATTTGACAATCAGATTTTCTATGTACAAGTGTTCCTTGACAGCTTGACTGGTTCTCTAGTAATGATCAATGTCGCTGTCTATTTGACAATAAGATTTTCTATGTACAAGTGTTCCTTGACAACTTGACTGGTTCTCTAGTAATGATCAATGTCACTGTCTATTTGACAATCAGATTTTCTATGTACAAGTGTTCCTTGACAACTTGACTTGTTCTCCAGTTATGATCAATATCGCTGTCTATTTGACAATCAGATTTTCTATGTACAAGTGTTCCCTAACAATTTGATGGGTCCTCTAGTTATGATCAATGCCACTGTTTATTTGACAATCAGGTTTTATTTATAAGTGTTCCTTGACAACTTGACGGGTTCTCTCGTTATGATCAATGCCACTGTTTATTTGACAATCAGGTTTTATTTATAAGTGTTCTTGACAACTTGACAAGTTCTTTAGTTACGATCAATGTCACTGTTTATTTGATAATCAGATTTTATGTACAAGTGTTTCTTTACAATTTGATGGGTCTTCTAGTTATGATCAATTACACTGTTTATTTGACAATCAGGCTCTATTTATAAGTGATCCTTGACAACTTGATGTGATCTCTAGTTATGATTAATGCCACTGTTTACTTGACAATCAGGTTTTATTTATAAGTGTTCCTTGACAACTTGACAGGTTCTCTAGTTATGATCATGCCACTGTTTATTTGACAATCAGGCTTTATTTATAAGTGTTCCTTGACAACTTGACGGGATCTCTAGTTATGATCAATGCCACTGTTTATTTGACAATTAGGTTTTATTTATAAGTGCTCCTTGACAACTTGACAAGTTCTCTAGTTACGATAGATGTCACTGTTTATTTGATAATCAGATTTTATGTACAAGTGTTTCTTTACAATTTGATGGGTCCTCTAGTAATGATCAATGTTGCTGTCTATTTGACAACCAGATTTTCTATGTACAAGTGTTCCTTGACAACTTGACTGGTTCTCTAGTAATGATCAATGTCACTGTCTATTTGACAATCAGATTTTCTATGTACAAGTGTTCCTTGACAGCTTGACTGGTTCTCTAGTAATGCTCAATGTCGCTGTTTATTTGACATGAGATTTTCTATGTACAAGTGTTCCTTGACAACTTGACTGGTTCTCTAGTAATGATCAATGTCACTGTCTATTTGACAATCAGATTTTCTATGTACAAGTGTTCCTTGACAACTTGACTGGTTCTCTAGTAATGCTCAATGTCGCTGTTTATTTGACAATCAGATTTTCTATGTACAAGTGTTCCTTGACAGCTTGACTGGTTCTCTAGTAATGATCAATGTCGCTGTCTATTTGACAATAAGATTTTCTATGTACAAGTGTTCCTTGACAACTTGACTGGTTCTCTAGTAATGATCAATGTCACTGTCTATTTGACAATCAGATTTTCTATGTACAAGTGTTCCTTGACAACTTGACTTGTTCTCCAGTTATGATCAATATCGCTGTCTATTTGACAATCAGATTTTCTATGTACAAGTGTTCCCTAACAATTTGATGGGTCCTCTAGTTATGATCAATGCCACTGTTTATTTGACAATCAGGTTTTATTTATAAGTGTTCCTTGACAACTTGACGGGTTCTCTCGTTATGATCAATGCCACTGTTTATTTGACAATCAGGTTTTATTTATAAGTGTTCTTGACAACTTGACAAGTTCTTTAGTTACGATCAATGTCACTGTTTATTTGATAATCAGATTTTATGTACAAGTGTTTCTTTACAATTTGATGGGTCTTCTAGTTATGATCAATTACACTGTTTATTTGACAATCAGGCTCTATTTATAAGTGATCCTTGACAACTTGATGTGATCTCTAGTTATGATTAATGCCACTGTTTACTTGACAATCAGGTTTTATTTATAAGTGTTCCTTGACAACTTGACAGGTTCTCTAGTTATGATCATGCCACTGTTTATTTGACAATCAGGCTTTATTTATAAGTGTTCCTTGACAACTTGACGGGATCTCTAGTTATGATCAATGCCACTGTTTATTTGACAATTAGGTTTTATTTATAAGTGCTCCTTGACAACTTGACAAGTTCTCTAGTTACGATAGATGTCACTGTTTATTTGATAATCAGATTTTATGTACAAGTGTTTCTTTACAATTTGATGGGTCCTCTAGTAATGATCAATGTTGCTGTCTATTTGACAACCAGATTTTCTATGTACAAGTGTTCCTTGACAACTTGACTGGTTCTCTAGTAATGATCAATGTCACTGTCTATTTGACAATCAGATTTTCTATGTACAAGTGTTCCTTGACAGCTTGACTGGTTCTCTAGTAATGCTCAATGTCGCTGTTTATTTGACATGAGATTTTCTATGTACAAGTGTTCCTTGACAACTTGACTGGTTCTCTAGTAATGATCAATGTCACTGTCTATTTGACAATCAGATTTTCTATGTACAAGTGTTCCTTGACAACTTGACTGGTTCTCTAGTAATGCTCAATGTCGCTGTTTATTTGACAATCAGATTTTCTATGTACAAGTGTTCCTTGACAACTTGACTGGTTCTCTAGTAATGATCAATGTCGCTGTCTATTTGACAATCAGATTTTCAATGTGCAAGTGTTCCCTGACAATTTGACGGGTCCTCTAGTTATGATCAATACCACTGTTTATTTGACAATCAGATTTTATTTACAAGTGTTCCTTGACAACTTGACGGGTTCTCTAGTTATGATCGATGTCACTGTTTATTTGATAATTAGATTTTATGTACAAGTGTTCCTTTACAATTTGATGGGTCCAATAGTTATGATTGATGTCACCGTCTATTTGACATTCAGATTTTTAATGGACAAGTGTTTCTTAACAACTTGACTGGTTCTGTAGTTAGAATGTCACTAGAGGAATCAGCCACAGAAGTTAATTGGGTATATGTATGAATTTGACAATGATATTATAATAGAGAAAGATGTTCTTAGATAAATAGGAATAATTTTTAAAAATGCAGTAGGTATTAATGTTTTTATAGCTATTGAAGCTAATTTGTGCGACATTTTTTAATACCAAAGAAATTATTACATATTATTATGATTTGTCACTGGGTTAAAAACTTTACTACTGGTATATTATATTTATATTTAAGATGGTGGATGTCATTGTTGCACTTGGAATGGACTGATAATAATATCACAGATATTGCAATGCCAGTCATGGAAAAGTCTGAATCTGGTCCAAGTTCTACAAGGTATTATATAATAATAATAATAATCTCTCTCTCTCTCTCTCTCTCTCTCTCTCTCTCTCTCTCTCTCTCTCTCTCACACACACACACACACACACAATAATAATTATAATAATAATAAGGCAATTTTATATTGTCTGTATGCACACTTTGAAAAATTCTATGAATCGAAATCAATGCAAAGTGATCAAAACTACTAAGCATTTAAGAATGCATTAGAAAATGTTCATATTGCATATTTCCAGAATAACATGTTTTTTATTAGGAAATTTCACACTGATTCTATATCTAATTGAAATAAAGCACCACATTAACATGATGGGTGGGTAGACAGGTTACCCTCCATCATAAACATAAAAGGTGGTAGACAGGTTACCCTCCATCATAAACATAAAAGGTGGTAGACAGGTTACCCTCCATCATAAACATAAAAGGTGGTAGACAGGTTACCCTCCATCATAAACATAAAGGTGGTAGAAAGGTTACCCTCCATCATAAACATAAAGGTGGTAGACAGGTTACCCTCCATCATAAACATAAAAGGTGGTAGACAGGTTACCCTCCATCATAAACATAAAGGTGGTAGAAAGGTTACCCTCCATCATAAACATAAAGGTGGTAGAAAGGTTACCCTCCATCATAAACATAAAAGGTGGTAGACAGGTTACCCTCCATCATAAACATAAAAGGTGGTAGACAGGTTACCCTCCATCATAAACATAAAAGGTGGTAGACAGGTTACCCTCCATCATAAACATAAAAGGTGGTAGACAGGTTACCCTCCATCATAAACATAAAGGTGGTAGAAAGGTTACCCTCCATCATAAACATAAAGGTGGTAGACAGGTTACCCTCCATCATAAACATAAAAGGTGGTAGACAGGTTACCCTCCATCATAAACATAAAGGTGGTAGAAAGGTTACCCTCCATCATAAACATAAAGGTGGTAGAAAGGTTACCCTCCATCATAAACATAAAAGGTGGTAGACAGGTTACCCTCCATCATAAACATAAAAGGTGGTAGACAGGTTACCCTCCATCATAAACATAAAAGGTGGTAGACAGGTTACCCTCCATCATAAACATAAAAGGTGGTAGACAGGTTACCCTCCATCATAAACATAAAAGGTGGTAGACAGGTTACCCTCCATCATAAACATAAAGGTGGTAGAAAGGTTACCCTCCATCATAAACATAAAGGTGGTAGAAAGGTTACCCTCCATCATAAACATAAAAGGTGGTAGACAGGTTACCCTCCATCATAAACATAAAAGGTGGTAAACAGGTTACCATCCATCATAAACATAAAAGGTGGTAGACAGGTTACCCTCCATCATAAACATAAAAGGTGGTAGACAGGTACCCTCCATCATAAACCTAAAAAGGTGGTAGACAGGTTACCCTCCATCATAAACATAAAAGGTGGTAGACAGGTTACCCTCCATCATAAACATAAAGGTGGTAGAAAGGTTACCCTCCATCATAAACATAAAGGTGGTAGACAGGTTACCCTCCATCATAAACATAAAAGGTGGTAGACAGGTTACCCTCCATCATAAACATAAAAGGTGGTAGACAGGTTACCCTCCATCATAAACATAAAGGTGGTAGAAAGGTTACCCTCCATCATAAACATAAAAGGTGGTAGACAGGTTACCCTCCATCATAAACATAAAAGGTGGTAGACAGGTTACCCTCCATCATAAACATAAAAGGTGGTAGACAGGTTACCCTCCATCATAAACATAAAAGGTGATAGACAGGTTACCCTCCATCATAAACATAAAAGGTGGTAGACAGGTTACCCTCCATCATAAACATAAAAGGTGGTAGACAGGTTACCCTCCATCATAAACATAATAGGTGGTAGACAGGTTACCCTCCATCATAAACATAATAGGTGGTAGACAGGTTACCCTCCATCATAAGCATGATGGGTTTATAAATTGTTTGAAAATTTATATATATTTTAAGAATCAAAGAAAATATATAATCATAGATGTATAATGAATGCAGGTAATGGTGAAAATCTTATGTAGTTTAGAGTGACAGACTCTGTTATTGGAGAACTGAAATATCATAAGACACATGTTTCATTAATTTTATTGTTTATAAATATTTTTAGAGCATCTGGAAGAGCAGTCAAAAGAAAATTTGACAGCATTGATGAAAATAAATTTGAGGCTAGCTTTAGTGATAAACGCATCAGAAAATGTGAAAGGACAGGATGTCTCGCCAAAGTACCAATCTGCTTTGCATGTGCAACTGAAAGGTAAAACAAGAAGACATTGTCCTTCATATCCCCTGCTCTACTGACTTTCTATTTTCCACCATAGTTTCAGTGAATACAACTTCTATTCAATATCATGTTAAACTTTTATAGTCTTTTGTTATCTTAACAATGACTGGAAAACTATATTGTTTTAAAATGACATTTCATATTTTAATCAAAATATTAACAATATCCATGAGTAGTAAACATTTTTCATCAGTAACATATAGATAGAACTTGATTGTTTTTCTTATGTTTTTTTTTTCAATTTTTGTTGTTGATATTGTTGTTGATATTGTTGTTGATGTTGTTGTATTCATAGAAAACAAAAGTGATTATAAGCTATTTAGGTATAAATGCATATATGTTAAAATATACAACATCATTCTGAAAAGCAGGAAATAATCAAAAGAGAAAATTTGTTCATCATCATCATCATCAAGTTCTTGTTTGAAAAATTCCACATGTAATATGCTATTAATTTATATATATATATATATATATATATATATATATATATATATATATATATATATATAAACATGACAATGTAACAATTACTATTATATATCACTAATTTTGCTAACTTAATGATATTCATTACAAGTATGTTCCATTGTATGAAAATCTTCAAGAGCAAGTTTTCATCAGCATCAACAGCATCAACATCATCAACATCATCATCATCATCATTAGGAAAATTCAACATCACAAAGCATAAATTCAACATCATCAGCAGCATAGATCATCAACATTACCATCAGCAGCAGTAGCATTATAATCATCATCCCTTTTTTTAAAATATTTGTATAATAAATAAAAAATGTATATCTTTTTCAGAAAAATAAAATCCTACACCAAAATATACCCACCCAATATAAAGAACTCCATCAAAGATAACAATAAATTAATACTAGCCACAAAAAAGAATTTTCTCAAATTCAGTGTTTTCTTTTTAAAATTGACATATTTACCCCCCAAAAAACTGAACCACTTAAAAAACCATGTATCTATATTAAATTTCTTTTAATAATTACATGATACCTAGAGTTTCTACAGAAAATCGTATAAAATAAGTAAGCAAGTTCTTTTTCTCAAAATGTACATTTTTCATATAAAGAATGCATCTTTACTAAGAAATACTAAAATTGCAGGTATTAAAATGTTGCAGAGAAATATGTAAACACTTTTGAACTGATAGCACTATTTCTTTTTGGTATGAATTTATTATTATTAACTTGCATTTCTTAAATCATAACAGGGCTCCAAGCAGCACTTATGTTTTACTAGCCAATTGGCTAGTTAGTTTGAAACTTACTAGCCAAGTCCAAATTTTACTAGCCAGGTCCAAAAGTTACTAGCCAGAAGTACAAGACTTCATATTTCCAAAGCCAATCTGTACAATAATAAATTAATAAAAACAACAACAGAAAAGAAAAACTCTGAAACTCTTTAATAACAGTATCTAAATGAGTCACAGAAAACAGTAATTTTTGCTTGCTTTCCCCATGATAAACAAGACTCTCTCTCTTTAATGCCGTCGATCCCTTCCCTACATAGTCCGTCTTTCCGGCAAGCGAAGGTGCAGTTTCACAAATTTTGCAAAATATTCTGTCGTCTCTTATTGTCAGCCAGGAAAACTCGCTGCACCATTTTTTCAAAAACTTATGGTTACCGGTAACCGTATGACTATCCTTTTTTTGGTCCTCGCACACATGGTCAATATTTTTATCAATTTGGCGGCTTGCCTTTTCACTTGGCTCACCAGAACCAAAGGTTGAAAGGCTTACTTGCCGTTTCGCCATATTGTTTATGTGCAACTGCAGTTACACGTTCCCGTTACGTAATACAATTCCGTTTCATTCAAACGCATCTAAGACCGAGATCGATGACGGTTAATCCGAGTGATGTAAGTCATAATTTCCATTATTTTTATTACAAACAAGAGAAATCAAGGTCGACAATCGATATTAAACAAATTGTTTACAAATTACGATTTCCGATAGCTGACCAATTAAGTGAACTTGGAAGTAAAAATACCAGCCAGCGGGATAATTTTTGGTTGCCATTTGGCGAGTGAACATAAATTTTACTCGCCAAATGTAAATTTTACTCGCATTTGGGAGTATTTTACTCGCCACTTGGAGCCCTGCATAATATAAAACATGTAGCAAACTTTAGCGCAAAAAGTTAACATTGTGTTCAAGATGGGTTTTCTGGGCAATAAATTATGTAAAAACATATATACATGTTTAAAAATTAATTAGGATAATAATTTCTTTAAATCAGAATGAAAAATTCTGAAAAATTTCAACTATTTGAAAAACTTTAACAGAAAAATTTAACATTGTACTTGTGACGGACAAAAGGATGGAACCCATTTCTATATCCCCTGCCAACTTCATTGGAGCGGGGATAATAAATACGGGATTAACTTAACCTACAAAATGTGGGTCAACTGAAAGGTAAAATAAATACAGGATTAACCTACTAAATGTGGGTCAACTGAAAGGTAAAATAAATATGGTATTATGTTGAACTACAAAATTTGGGTCAACTGAAAGGTAAAAAAATACGGGATTAACTTAAACTACAAAATGTGAGGTGAAAGGTAAAAAAATACTGGATTAACCTACTAAATGTGGGGCAACTGAAAGGTAAAATTAATACAGGATTAACTTAACCTATTAAATATGGGTCAACTGACAGGTAAAATAAATACCGATAAACTTAACCTATTAAATATGGGTCAACTGAAAGGTAAAATAAATACAGGATTAACTTAAACTACAAAATGTGGGTCAACTGAAAGGTAAAATAAATACTGGATTAATAGGAAACTACAAAATATGGGTCAGCTGAAAGGTAAAATTAAAATCAGGATCTACTTAAACTACAAAATGTGGGTCAACTTAAAGGTAAAATAAATATGGTATTATGTTGAACTACAAAATTTGGGTCAACTGAAAGGTAAAAAAATATGGGATTAACTTAATCTACTAAATGTGGGTGAACTGAAAGGTAAAATAAATACGGGATTAACTTAAACTACAAAATGTGGGTCAGGTGAAAGGTAAAAAAATACTGGATTAACCTACTAAATGTGGGGCAACTGAAAGGTAAAAAAATACGGGATAAACTTAACCTACAAAATGTGGGTCAGGTGAAAGGTAAAATAAATACTGGGTTAACCTACTAAATGTGGGGCAACTGAAAGGTAAAATAAATACGGAATTAACTTAAACTACAAAATGTGGGTCAATCTGAAGTTCTTCATTTACAAGTAATTTATTTACAACTTTTCAAATATGTATTCAAAAAGGATGGACCATTCACTGATGTATGTACAACTGAATTCTCATGACATGTCAAAATATCATGTAAACTTGACATACATGGGTAGAGAATTTAACGAAATAAACAATATTATTTCAAATTGTATCTGTAGAATGATTTCTTGTTATGTTTTAGATGTGCTGGTAATGGATACACCTCACGCTGGTATCATATTACGTCAGCTGAACATTTCTGTAATGAGTGCTTCGAACACTTTTACAGAAGGTTTGTAGAATTTTTATTTCAGAAAAAAAGTAATTTTGTGTGTGTATGTGCTGGATGTGTTTGTTGGTGACATATTATTGCATTGTTAAATCTATTTTTTAACTCACCTGAGCCTAAATGATACTCAATGTAGGAGTTGTTGCCCCTGAAATGTTATTATTTGCTAAAAATACTAAAATTGTACATTACCTTAAAAACTATAAACTTCTTGTATAGATATGTGTATTAGAATATTGTAGGTATTGATATGACAATCCTTTTTGATATATGGTTCAAGGTCATATGTTCAGATGTTAAGGTCATAGCTGCATTAGAATACAGAAATGGTTAATTATCTTGAAAACTATAAATTTTTAGCTCACGTGAGCTGAAAGCTCAAATTAGCTATTGCTATCCATCTTTGTCTGTTGTGGGTCGTCCGTCTTGCATCGTGCGAAACTTTTAACATTTTAATCTTCTTCTCCATAACCACTGGGCCAAATTTAATGAAACTTGGCTACGATCATGCCTGGGTGAAGAACTTTCAGATTTGCACAAATGAAGGAGTTATGTCCTCTTTGGACCCTATAAAGGGGGAAATAGTGAAAAATTTTAAAAATCTTCTCCTCTGAATGTACAAGAGGAATGTACCTTAGTTATCTCATGTATAACATACTTAGGTCATCTAGTTTCAGATTTGCAAAAATGGTAGCTATCGGGCGCAAAATGGGAAAATGGCAAGGCACTAAGTGGGGAAATTGCTAAAAATTCTATATTTTCACTATATCTTGAAAACTATTAACCTTTTGTATAGGCATGTATATTAGAATATTGTAAGTATTGATACAATAATCATTTTGATATATGGTTCAAGGTTATGTGTTGAAAGGTCAAGGTCACAGTTGCAAAAAAATACTTAAATTGCTTATTATCTTGAAAGCTATTAACTTTTTGTATGGCCATGTATATTAGAATATTTGTAGGTATTGACATGACAATTATTTTGATATATGGTTCAAGGTCATATGTTCAAAGTTCAAGTACATAGCTGCATAATTATACTGAAATTGGTTAATGATTTGGAAATTATTCATTGGACTACAGTTACTTCATACATATTAGCTACTTATAAATGAAATGTGACTTGATATTTCTGATCAAGTTTTGTGTCAGTTCTTAACTTAATATATTGACTATTGCACTTTACAAACATGTCCTCAGGTGAGTGTTAAAGCCCAAGAGCCTCTGTTTTCTTTCTATGTTTGTTTGATGTTTTTTCTTTCTTTCTTTCTTTTTTTCTTCTTCTTCTGTTTTAAAGATAACTATAAATAGGAATATTAAATAGATACTTTGCAAACAATGAGTTACATGACAATACAGGTTGACTGTGTCTGTTGTATAAAGTTTATAAGTCAGGATAGTCTAGATGAGCTATACAGGCTGATTGTGCCTGTTGTATAAAGTTTATAAGTCAGGATAGTCTAGATGAGCTATAC
Source organism: Tegillarca granosa (assembly GCA_029721355.1). Taxonomy (NCBI): domain Eukaryota; kingdom Metazoa; phylum Mollusca; class Bivalvia; order Arcoida; family Arcidae; genus Tegillarca; species Tegillarca granosa. The sequence continues at coordinate 230,435 of JARBDR010000016.1, forward strand.
AGGCTGTTGTGCCTGTTGTATATAGTTTATAAGTCAGGATAGTCTAGATGAGCTATACAGGCTGAATGTGCCTGTTGTATATAGTTTATAAGTCAGGATAGTCTAGATGAGCTATACAGGCTAATTGTGTGTGTTGTATATAATTTATAAGTCAGGATAGTCTAGATGAGCTATACAGGCTGATTGTGCCTATTGTATATAGTTTATAAGTCAGGATAGTCTAGATGAGCTATACAGGCTGATTGTGCCTGTTGTATATAGTTTATAAGTCAGGACAGTCTAGATGAGCTATACAGGCTGATTGTGCCTATTGTATATAGTTTATAAGTCAGGATAGTCTAGATGAGCTATACAGGCTGATTGTGCCTATTGTATATAGTTTATAAGTCAGGATAGTCTAGATGAGCTATACAGGCTGATTGTGCCTATTGTATATAGTTTATAAGTCAGGATAGTCTAGATGAGCTATACAGGCTGATTGTGCCTATTGTATATAGTTTATAAGTCAGGATAGTCTAGATGAGCTATACAGGCTAATTGTGTGTGTTGTATATAATTTATAAGTCAGGATAGTCTAGATGAGCTATACAGGCTGTTGTGCCTGTTGTATATAGTTTATAAGTCAGGATAGTCTAGATGAGCTATACAGGCTGTTGTGCCTGTTGTATATAGTTTATAAGTCAGGATAGCCTAGATGAGCTATACAGGCTAATTGTGTGTGTTGTATATAATTTATAAGTCAGGATAGTCTAGATGAGCTATACAGGCTGATTGTGCCTATTGTATATAGTTTATAAGTCAGGATAGTCTAGATGAGCTATACAGGCTGATTGTGCCTATTGTATATAGTTTATAAGTCAGGATAGTCTAGATGAGCTATACAGGCTGATTGTGCCTATTGTATATAGTTTATAAGTCAGGATAGTCTAGATGAGCTATACAGGCTGATTGTGCCTATTGTATATAGTTTATAAGTCAGGATAGTCTAGATGAGCTATACAGGCTAATTGTGTGTGTTGTATATAATTTATAAGTCAGGATAGTCTAGATGAGCTATACAGGCTGATTGTGCCTATTGTATATAGTTTATAAGTCAGGATAGTCTAGATGAGCTATACAGGCTGTTGTGCCTGTTGTTTATAGTTTATAAGTCAGGACAGTCTAGATGAGCTATACAGGCTGTTGTGCCTGTTATATAAAGTTTATAAGTCAGGATAGTCTAGATGAGCTATACAGGCTATTGTGCCTGTTGTATAAAGTTTATAAGTCAGGATAGTCTAGATGAGCCATACAGGCTGTTGTGCCTGTTGTGTAAAGTTTATAAGTCAGGATAATCTAGATGAGCTATTAAGGCTGTCACGTTTACAAAATTTTGTAAACGTTTACACGGATACAAGTAATCGAAACGGAACCGTTTAATCATCAATATTATAATCATTGTCATTTCCAAATTTGTAAGTGAAGTTAGCTCTTACCTGAGACAATTGTTGATAATTTCATGTTTACTTTAAAAACTTGATTATTTGCTGATGCAGATACTTGTATTTTGTCGTGATGTCAGTAGGACGGCCAGCTTCCAACATGGCTGAATTTTAATAACTTTGGTCACGTGACTTTCGGTTTAAATTTAGGTACAAAATCGGAAACGATAGTCAGTCTCGAATTTTAAAGAAAACTGTTAGATGACATCGTTATAAATTTGAAATGAACAAATATTTTAAACAATAAATATTTTTTCCTTCAATTAATCTACAAAATAGCCAAATATCTCGATTAAGTTTCGAGATAAACACTTTTAAAGTCGAGGTTGCCTCAGCTGTCGGACGACACCGGTGCTTCAGACACGTATTGTGAAAAAATTAGGACATATGATGGGTTCTTATTATTAAATTATGAAATAATTTTCATTTCTTAATGTGATCATATTAAAGTTTTGTCCGAAATCGGTGTGGGATGCGATTCTGTCAATTCAGAAAATAGCAGGTGTTGCTCAGAGTCCACGATAGATTTTTCGTTTGTGTATACTTACCTCCCTTGTTTACAGTTCATCGTATGAATAGGATTAAAAATTGACTAGTTTCCTATTATATGATTTTTGTTTGCATACTTTAACTATAAAAAGAAAACTAAGATCCAAAAAGAAGTAAAAATTTATCGTTTTTCCTTTTAGAAAATTCTAAATGCAACATTGTCCAAGGAATAGAGATGTAACACAGGTGCTCGGGAGTTATAAATAAATTCTATCATGCTATGGAAGCTTTTTTGCAATTTTCACTTCATTTAGAATTTGTTATAATCAAAGTTTTATTTCTAAATTTGAAACTATGCTAAAATTTCAAATTTTATTATCAATGCATGTTTTTTCCTTTCTTTCTTTTTTTTTTTTTTTTTTTTTTTTTTTTTTTTTTTTTTTTTTTTTTTTTGAGGAATGATAATTTTCTTAAAAATTCTTTTCAATGAAACAAAGGAAAAAATTATTCCTCAAAAGTTAAAAAATTAAGAACAAGTATTTCTTGCATGTGGTCAGTTACAAAGTTGCACTGGGGTTCAAATCAACATGCAACAGCTGTGGGTTTAAACCTCAGTCAATTTATACCCAAGACTTCAAAATTTGAAATACTGTCTCCTCACCTGGAACTATTCATTTGGTGGACAGAATATCCACTGTTTCACTTGGTACCAGAACAATGTGACAGGGCAAGTGGTTTGCTTGTGTGTGGCATATGAACTCAGTGAGCTTGCATCTTAACAAAATAAATTGCCCTGATGGTGTGATATTAGTAATTACAAGGCAGACCATTATAAATACTGGTACATCTCCTGCATATATACTTGATTAATGAACTTGCTCTCATTGCAAAAAGCTAAAAAATTGCTGATGCGACATTATAGGACATAACCATATACACTGTATATGGAAATAATTCTGTAGGCATGGGTAGTCAGATAATCATCATGAAAAAATATTATAATTAAAATAACATTAAAAAATATAAAGAAAAAAAATAATATTTTTTTTTAATTAAAAAAAGTTGATTACTTATCTGTGGTTATGTGGAGTGGAGTTACCTTGTTTTACGCCTCAGTCAAAATTTCACTTATAGAGGGGGGTGGTTCTTAGAAAGTAGAGGAAACCAGGCAAACTAGCAGATCTTCTCACGCTGGGATCAGCCAAAGTGAATTTCGAACCTAGGTGGCGAGAGGTACTGTAATATTAAAGTGAGCTTTATACTACAACCTATAAGGCTCCTTATCTGTATTTGCAAAAATGTGTAATGTGCAAAATAATGAAAATATCAACAAAATTAAAAATGGAATATATAGTTCCAATCTGTACAAATGATTAATATCCTGGAATCAACAGGGGTTTTTAGTGTGTGTACCAATGTGCTTTTTTTCAATTTTAGAATTCTGAAGTTTGCTTTACTTGAAAGCAATATTGATATCACATATATTTATTTTTTTATTTATTTTTTTTTTGTTGAAAAATTTGAGTCAAAGTTGTCAGCTAAATCTGTCACTAAAAGATGTAAAGGGAAGAAGCACTGTAGATTCTGAGTATTGAATGTACAGCTACCAATAAAAGAGAGAAATTGAATATTCTTAATCTGTAAAATAAATTTCACAAAACAGAATTAGATATTTTCCGATTTTACATGACAGTTAATCATATGATGACATGTTTGTCTGTGTTGCTGCATATGTTCTGACAGCTTCCTTGAGTTATAATAACAAACTCAGTATGCCATAATTCTCAAGTAGATTTAGAAGAAACAACATAGTAAATTTTATTTCAAAACATTACATTCTGTTGTTAAGATGTTCAACCTGTTTTTCAAAGGTTATAACTGTGGAATCAGGGCTTCGATTATTCACTCGTCCACTCGTCCTGACGAGTGAAATGTGTACTTGGACGAGTGATATTGTTACTACCACTCGTCACGGTGCCGATTTAAATTTATCAGACATATACATCCAGGGGCTTGTTGCAATTAATAAACAACAAATACTACAGTGTTTGTCGGAAAAATCTTGTAAAAGGAGGTCAATTGTAATGACATCGGCCGTTCCGTTACAAGCGTCAATCAACAAAATCATTTAAACTTTTGCATCACATGCGCAAACCTATTGGTTACGCATTCGGAATTTACTCAGTGTAATGTAAAATCCAACCGATGTTCCGAGTGTTTATATACTTGTAGTTCCGTTAAGTATGTCAAATAAGTTTTGTATAACTTTCTAAAGACAAACAAGGATGAAACAGCTGATAAAGAGTTTTCGAAGACACTAATTAGTCTACCGCTGATCCCGATGACAACCAGGTGGAAGTATTTCTAAACCTGCGACTTCAAAACGAAAGTTACGGGTTACTTAAAATGGAAAATCCGAAGTTCGTGAAAACCTAAGAAAAAGTCAGAAAACATTATTTATTGGTACAAGCTCTGGCTGTACTTAAGAGAAGAAATTCTCGTTTTCATGTAGTGACTGTGCTGAGTTAAATTTCAAAGTGACGAGTGGTTTTCTTCTTTAACTAGGCACTGTGCCGAGTGGCATTAAAAATTCTATCTAAGGCCTGGGAATGTAGGCAAAGAAGTAAATTTGTTCCTTTTTCATCTTGCAGTTGGAAGGACAATAGAATTTCAGACAAAGCATAAATGTGGACTTAAAATGTAGCATTCTTAGTAACCATACAGGTGAATGGCAAAGCTTTCTTGTATCTAAATCTGAAATTGTAAAGTTACATGTAGTGTTGGTGTTGAAAACAGATACTGTCTGATTTGTATAAATCTCTTATGTAGACTAGATAACACCACTGTATTGTACCTTATAAATTACTACTTTTCTGAAACAAAAGATATCAATTTCATCAAATGTTAGCGAGTCTAGAATCAGCTCAGGTGTCAAACATGTATCATAACAAGTTTTGAAGTTATCATGGCTTCATGCATAGCATATGCTAAATCCAAGATTTGGATACTCAGGCACTGCAGATTGCAAATAAACCTGAAAGTTAAGTTTTAAAAAAAACCAACTTAATATTTAGATGGCAAAGTGACATATTCACTTTCTCACAACTTGTAAATTCATAAACTTAAAACTGTTCGAGTTGATAATATTTTGTAAGTAAAAATTCTACTGTGAATTCATCTGTCTCTCCTTCAGTGTTAGTGCTGACCAATGGAACCTGAATACATGACACAACTGTATGCATACTAATTCAGTGGTCTAACTGTGGTTCTATGCTTTATATGCGTACATATTGAGAACAAATCAAAAAATTTGATTTAAAAAACCACAACACAACAAACAATAACAAAAAGCAGATGTTGGTCATTAGAATCAGTTAATCTCTCTGCACCACTGCTATCACAAGTTGCATCAGGCAACTGGCTTAATCCCACTTTTAATCTAGCACCACACTCTCTACAAATACAATTAAAATCTTTTAAAGTAATAAAAGTGAAAAAAAAATTATTCAATTTTTGAGACAGGTGAACGTATCTTAGTATTACTTTAGAGATATCGTGATGACTACAACAGTACAAGGGCCAGGAGGGCGATCTGTGTTTTGATTCCTGGGGTTGGATTTTCGTGACATTATTTTCTGCATAAAACTAAAATCGAAACAAAACTAAGTAAAAATTAATTTCAAACTATAAAATTAAATATATAGAACAGTAATATATAAATAATATAAGTGCATATCCAATAATTAGTACGGTGTTTTGTTTTGTTTTTAAAAATTCTCGGCATGCAAGTGATCCAATTTTGTCAACTTCCCGTGTGACAACCGGTGCAAATGATGGTTTGTATCTGGTATCAAAATGACCGGTATTCTAAATACTATTGATTACATGTATAATTTTTTACCCAATCGGTGTGGGATGCCATTCTGTCAATTCAATTTACAGGGTGTAAACTGGCTCAGCACCGCCCATTTCATTTTGACCTTTCACAACACCCCGCATTATGTCAAGAATTTCGACGTTTTAATTTGTTTTGATGGGTTAACGATTGTTGTGGTCGTTTAGAAAAATCAATTATCCTTCTAATACACAAGAATTTTTATACAGTTTAAGTTAAAAAACCCATTTAATTAATGATTTATTACGATAACCACGAAATGCAAATTCTACGAGGTGACGATAAGGCGACACCTAGTGACCAAAATTGAATTATTCCCCTTGAAGAGCCCTAAAGATAAAACCGCGGGTTAAACGGAAAATATCAAAGCTGGCCGTCCTACTGATGTTACCTCAATGAAAAGGAAACCAATAAGATGTCAAAGTGCGCATTATCAGCTGAATAATGAATCTAATGCTATTTTTAGATGACTTCCGGAAGCTATCATGGGTCATCTCAAAATGGGTTACTGTCCGCTTTATGGCTTATCAGCACCTGACTGATATCGAACATTATTTATAAGACATAAATTAATTCAAAATTGACCTATATATGATATATTCAGATATTTTTGAGTGGGGTTCAATGGGGGGTTCATTTTACCGTTTAAATGAATGTTCAATTTGTAAACGTTTACAAGCTGGATTTGAAACGGCATCGTGTACACGTGTAATCGTGACAGCCTTATGAGCTATACATGCTGATTGTGCCTGTTGTATATAGTTTATAAGTCAGGATAGTCTAGATGAGCTATACAGGCTGTTGTTACCTGTTGTATAAAGTTTATAAGTCAGGATAGTCTAGATGAGCTATACAGGCTGTTGTGCCTGTTGTATATAGTTTATAAGTCAGGACAGTCTAGATGAGCTATACAGGCTGTTGTACCTGTTGTATAAAGTTTATAAGTCAGGATAGTCTAGATGAGCTATACAGGCTGTTGTGCCTGTTGTATAAAGTTTATAAGTCAGGATAGTCTAGATGAGCTATACAGGCTGATTGTGCATGTTATGTAAAGTTTATAAGTCAGGATAGTCTAGATGAGCTATACAGGCTGTTGTGCCTGTTGTGTAAAGTTTATAAGTCAGGATAGTCTAGATGAGCTATACAGGCTGATTGTGCATGTTGTGTAAAGTTTATAAGTCAGGATAGTCTAGATGAGCTATACAGGCTGTTGTGCCTGTTATGTAAAGTTTATAAGTCAGGATAGTCTAGATGAGCTATACAGGCTGTTGTGCCTGTTTTGTAAAGTTTATAAGTCAGGATAGTCTAGATGAGCTATACAGGCTGTTGTGCCTGTTGTATAAAGTTTATAAGTCAGGATAGTCTAGATGAGCTATACAGGCTGTTGTGCATGTTGTGTAAAGTTTATAAGTCAGGATAGTCTAGATGAGCTATACAGGCTGTTGTGCCTGTTGTATAAAGTTTATAAGTCAGGATAGTCTAGATGAGCTATACAGGCTGATTGTGCCTGTTGTATATAGTTTATAAGTCAGGATAGTCTAGATGAGCTATATACAGGCTGTTGTGCCTGTTGTATAAAGTTTATAAGTCAGGATAGTCTAGATGAGCTATACAGGCTTATTGTGCCTGTTGTATATAGTTTATAAGTCAGGATAGTCTAGATGTGCTATACAGGCTGTTGTGCCTGTTTTTTAAAATGTATAAGTCAGGATAGTCTAGATGAGCTATACAGGCTGATTGTGCCTGTTGTGTAATGTTTATAAGTCAGGACAGTCTAGATGAGCTATACAGGCTGTTGTGCCTGTTGTATAAAGTTTATAAGTCAGGATAGTCTAGATGAGCTTTATAGGCTGTTGTGCCTGTGGTGAAAAGTTTATAAGTCAGGATAGTCTGGATGAGCTATACAGGCTCTGTTGTATAAAGTTTATAAGTCAGGATAGTCTAGATGAGCTATACAGGCTGTTGTGCCTGTTGTATATAGTTTATAAGTCAGGACAGTCTAGATGAGCTATACAGGCTATTGTGCCTGTTGTATAAAGTTTATAAGTCAGGATAGTCTAGATGAGCTATACAGGCTGTTGTGCCTGTTGTATAAAGTTTATAAGTCAGGATAGTCTAGATGAGCTATACAGGCTGATTGTGCATGTTATGTAAAGTTTATAAGTCAGGATAGTCTAGATGAGCTATACAGGCTGATTGTGCCTGTTGTGTAAAGTTTATAAGTCAGGATAGTCTAGATGAGCTATACAGGCTTATTGTGCATGTTGTGTAAAGTTTATAAGTCAGGATAGTCTAGATGAGCTATACAGGCTGTTGTGCCTGTTGTGTAAAGTTTATAAGTCAGGATAGTCTAGATGAGCTATACAGGCTGTTGTGCCTGTTGTGTAAAGTTTATAAGTCAGGATAGTCTAGATGAGCTATACAGGCTGTTGTGCCTGTTGTATATAGTTTATAAGTCAGGATAGTCTAGATGAGCTATACAGGCTGTTGTGCCTGTTGTATATAGTTTATAAGTCAGGATAGTCTAGATGAGCTATATAGGCTGTTGTGCCTGTTGTATATAGTTTATAAGTCAGGATAGTCTAGATGAGCTATACAGGCTGTTGTGTCTGTTGTTTATAGTTTATCAGTCAGGACAGTCTAGATGAGCTATACAGGCTGTTGTGCCTGTTGTATATTGTTTATAAGTCAGGATAGTCTAGATGAGCTATACAGGCTGTTGTGCCTGTTGTATAAAGTGTATAAGTCAGGACAGTCTAGATGAGCTATACAGGCTGATTGTGCCTGTTGTATAAAGTTTATAAGTCAGGATAGTCTAGATGAGCTATACAGGCTGATTGTGCCTGTTGTATATAGTTTATAAGTCAGGATAGTCTAGATAAGCTATACAGGCTGATTGTGCCTGTTGTATAAAGTTTATAAGTCAGGATAGTCTAGATGAGCTATACAGGCTGTTGTGCCTGTTGTATAAAGTTTATAAGTCAGGATAGTCTAGATGAGCTATACAGGCTGATTGTGCCTGTTGTATATAGTTTATAAGTCAGGATAGTCTAGATGAGCTATACAGGCTGTTGTGCCTGTTGTATAAAGTTTATAAGTCAGGATAGTTTAGATGAGCTATACAGGCTGATTGTGTCTTTTGTATAAATTTTATAAGTCAGGATAGTCTAGATGAGCTATACAGGCTAATTGTGTGTGTTGTATATTGTTTATAAGTCAGGATAGTCTAGATGAGCTATACAGGCTGATTGTGCCTGTTATATATAGTTTATAAGTCAGGATAGTCTAGATGAGCTATACAGGCTGATTGTGCCTGTTGTATAAAGTGTATTAGTCAGGGCAGTCTAGATAAGCTATACAGGCTGATTGTGCCTGTTATATATATTTTACAAGTCAGGATAGTCTAGATGAGCTATACAGGCTGTTGTGCATGTTGTGTAAAGTTTATAAGTCAGGATAGTCTAGATGAGCTATACAGGCTGTTCTGCCTGTTGTATATAGTTTATAAGTCAGGATAGTCTAGATGAGCTATACAGGCTGTTGTGCATGTTGTATAAAGTTTGTAAGTCAGGATAGTCTAGATGAGCTATACAGGCTGTTGTGCCTGTTGTATATAGTTTATAAGTCAGGATAGTCTAGATGAGCTATACAGGCTGATTGTGCCTGTTGTATATAGTTTATAATCAGGATAGTCTAGATGAGCTATATACAGGCTGTTGTGCCTGTTGTATAAAGTTTATAAGTCAGGATAGTCTAGATGAGCTATACAGGCTTATTGTGCCTGTTGTATATAGTTTATAAGTCAGGATAGTCTAGATGTGCTATACAGGCTGTTGTGCCTGTTTTTTAAAATGTATAAGTCAGGATAGTCTAGATGAGCTATACAGGCTGATTGTGCCTGTTGTGTAATGTTTATAAGTCAGGACAGTCTAGATGAGCTATACAGGCTGTTGTGCCTGTTGTATAAAGTTTATAAGTCAGGATAGTCTAGATTAGCTTTATTGGCTGTTGTGCCTGTGGTGTAAAGTTTATAAGTCAGGATAGTCTAGATGAGCTATACAGGCTCTGTTGTATAAAGTTTATAAGTCAGGATAGTCTAGATGAGCTATACAGGCTGTTGTGCCTGTTGTATATAGTTTATAAGTCAGGACAGTCTAGATGAGCTATACAGGCTGTTGTGCCTGTTGTATAAAGTTTATAAGTCAGGATAGTCTAGATGAGCTATACAGGCTGTTGTGCCTGTTGTATAAAGTTTATAAGTCAGGATAGTCTAGATGAGCTATACAGGCTGATTGTGCATGTTATGTAAAGTTTATAAGTCAGGATAGTCTAGATGAGCTATACAGGCTGTTGTGCCTGTTGCGTAAAGTTTATAAGTCAGGATAGTCTAGATGAGCTATACAGGCTGGTTGTGCATGTTGTGTAAAGTTTATAAGTCAGGATAGTCTAGATGAGCTATACAGGCTGATTGTGCATGTTGTGTAAAGTTTATAAATCAGGATAGTCTAGATGAGCTATACAGGCTGTTGTGCCTGTTGTGTAAAGTTTATAAGTCAGGATAGTCTAGATGAGCTATACAGGCTTTTGTGCCTGTTGTGTAAAGTTTATAAGTCAGGATAGTCTAGATGAGCTATACAGGCTGTTGTGCCTGTTGTATATAGTTTATAAGTCAGGATAGTCTAGATGAGCTATACAGGCTGTTGTGCCTGTTGTATATAGTTTATAAGTCAGGATAGTCTAGATGAGCTATATAGGCTGTTGTGCCTGTTGTATATAGTTTATAAGTCAGGATAGTCTAGATGAGCTATACAGGCTGTTGTGTCTGTTGTTTATAGTTTATCAGTCAGGACAGTCTAGATGAGCTATACAGGCTGTTGTGCCTGTTGTATATTGTTTATAAGTCAGGATAGTCTAGATGAGCTATACAGGCTGTTGTGCCTGTTGTATAAAGTGTATAAGTCAGGACAGTCTAGATGAGCTATACAGGCTGATTGTGCCTGTTGTATAAAGTTTATAAGTCAGGATAGTCTAGATGAGCTATACAGGCTGATTGTGCCTGTTGTATATAGTTTATAAGTCAGGATAGTCTAGATAAGCTATACAGGCTGATTGTGCCTGTTGTATAAAGTTTATAAGTCAGGATAGTCTAGATGAGCTATACAGGCTGTTGTGCGTGTTGTATAAAGTTTATAAGTCAGGATAGTCTAGATGAGCTATACAGGCTGATTGTGCCTGTTGTATATAGTTTATAAGTCAGGATAGTCTAGATGAGCTATACAGGTTGTTGTGCCTGTTGTATAAAGTTTATAAGTCAGGATAGTCTAGATGAGCTATACAGGCTGTTGTGCCTGTTGTATAAAGTTTATAAGTCAGGACAGTCTAGATGAGCTATACAGGCTGATTGTGTCTTTTGTATAAATTTTATAAGTCAGGATAGTCTAGATGAGCTATACAGGCTGATTGTGTCTTTTGTATAAATTTTATAAGTCAGGATAGTCTAGATGAGCTATACAGGCTGATTGTGTCTTTTGTATAAATTTTATAAGTCAGGATAGTCTAGATGAGCTATACAGGCTGATTGTGCCTATTGTATATAGTTTATAAGTCAGAATAGTCTAGATGAGCTATACAGGCTTATTGTGCCTGTTATATATAGTTTATAAGTCAGGATAGTCTAGATGAGCTATACAGGCTGATTGTGCCTGTTGTATAAAGTGTATAAGTCAGGGCAGTCTAGATAAGCTATACAGGCTGATTGTGCCTGTTATATATAGTTTATAAGTCAGGATAGTCTAGATGAGCTATACAGGCTGATTGTGCCTGTTATATATAGTTTATAAGTCAGGATAGTCTAGATGAGCTATACAGGCTGATTGTGCCTGTTATATATAGTTTATAAGTCAGGATAGTCTAGATGAGCTATACAGGCTGATTGTGCCTGTTATATATAGTTGATGAGTCAGGATAGTCTAGATGAGCTATACAGGCTGATTGTGCCTGTTATATATAGTTTATAAGTCAGGATAGTCTAGATGAGCTATACAGGCTGATTGTGCCTGTTATATATAGTTTATAAGTCAGGATAGTCTAGATGAGCTATACAGGCTGATTGTGCCTGTTTATTTTAGTCTTTTTATTTCAAACTTGTCTACACTGTATCTTTTATATTTTTAAGTCATCCTTTAGCTGATAGAAGTGTTCACCAGTATAAAAGAACACATCATAATGGACCATTAAATGTTACTAATCTGTAGGTATAAGTTAGATATCATCTGATTATTACTTAAAACCAATGTCTTTATATAGGCTTTTCATGTTTAGACTGACAATTCTTGTTGTATCCAAGATTTAACTTGTTTCATAAAGACTTAGTTAAAATGTTAATATCTGCATTAAAATTTCTTTTTAGATTGAGATTCTTGTTGTACCATTGTTTATCATAGGTTGTAATTTGTACACATTATTTGTTTGATGTTTAGTCACAGGTCTGGTTATGAGACATACCTAGCATGGAAAGGATTATGGAGTAAGTACAGTCGTACTGAGGCTAGTGTTAGAACTTACATGGCAGACCAGGTCTTACCACACTGGGTACAGTGTACACTTTGTAATAAATGGCGTCAACTTTCAAGGGAGGCAACTCTCATGCCAGACTTCCTTAAAAAGTTTACTTGTGGAATGAATGCATCAGGAGTAAAGGTAAAAATTTTTGAAACATTTATTATTTATTTATTTATTTATTTTTTTTTTTTTATTTTTTTTTTTATTTTTGCTTTAAATATCTGGTTTGGTTTGCCATTTACATGTTTGTAGCAAAGTGTACACATTTTTCATCTTGTACAGTAAGTCTGCAGTGCTTCAGATTGTTTTGAAAAACCAGGGGCCCATTCTGTGCAGGAATGAGGGGCCCTTTTTGAAAGTTATGGGCCAGTGATTTTTTCCGTTACCAAAAGATACCGAATTTAATTTTGATGCCATCTCAGATGTTTTTCCTTTAGTCTATATATAGACTTTAAATTATAGCATCGCCATGTATGGGTAAATATCCCAGTATTCATCCGACTATGATCAATCACACCTTTCAAGTTTCAGTTAGGTCCACATTTTGATATATTTTGATTAATCGAAGAATTAAAAACATAAACTTTATTACCCGTTAATACAGAAAGCAATTGGACTAATATGATTAATAATAATAATAACTAAAAGTTGTCACAAACATTGTCTAACGTTACATTCCCTAGAAGACGGCTTGAAGATGTCTGAAGCTGAGCGACCACATGACAGCTCTAACAAATGTTAACAATAAACAAACAATGGCTAAAGTGGGTGTTTGAATTCTTTTTACTATGTCAAGTCTTAAATGTTGTTTAATATTTCCTCATCAACTCGGGCCTTTTGGGGCAAAAATGAGAGGATGCTACTTCGCTTCCTTTTTGACAGTTTCGTTTTCGTTTTACGACAACCATAAAATCAGAGGTATTCTGAGTTACGATAATTTTTACAGACACTGCTGTTTCTGCCGTTAGGATGTTCGGAAGAACGTGTGCTTTAGATCTTATATTGTTCATATTTTAGTGCGCCAAGAGGGAGCACTGGTAGAATTTTCATGCGCCATTTTTAAAAATTATGCGGGATTAACGCGGGCGCACCAACAATGTGAAGCACTGAGTCTGTGTTGTTACTGCTGTCACTTGCATATTTTCCTGTTTTTGTTTGTTCATTTATCTTGGTTTTGTTCACAAACAATATCAGTTGTTTTCATCTGAATTAAGAATTGTTTGAAAGAGTTGCTTTTAGATTAAATTGTTGTCACTGTTTATAAATCATATCATCAAAATTCAGAATTTTGAGTATTTTTGTTAAGTTACCGTTGTAAAACCTGTAACATTTAGTTACCAGTTGAGAGTTTATTTGTTAATCAAGATTAAGGTGTTCCTTTTTATTATTGATTATTTTATTGCTTTTAAAATCAGTGAAAATTAATCAGCATCTACAGGATATAAAACAGTTATGTTTGACCCTGAGTCGAGATATTTATGTGATAAATTTCAAAGCTGCTTAAAAGTTATTAAAAATTTTAATTTACTATTTGCCCATTTGAAAAATGTCATAAATAAGCTGTCGGTTAACTGCATTATCTGTAAGTTTAATATTATTGCTTTTTAGACTTAGTTTGTGTACCTGATTGAATATCAACAATCTTAGGGGGATAGTTTGCTTGTGTTAGATATACTGAATCTTAAAATTTCCTTGTGTGCCTGCTACAGGTATCTCACATGTACACAAACTTGTTTTGAGGTAAACCAAGTATTTCACATGTACATAAAGTTGTTCTGAGGTTAATCCAGTATCTCACATATTTTACATAAACTTGTTCTGAGGTTAATCTGGTATCTCAATCTTACACAAACTTGTTCTGAGGTTAATCCATTATCTCACATTTACACAAACTTTTTCTGAGGTCAATCTAGTATCTCACGTATATACAAACTTGTTCTGAGTTTAATCAAGTATCTCTCATATATTCAAACTTGTTCTGAAGTTAATCCAGTATCTCACATATATTCAAACTTGTTTTGACATTAATCCATTATCTCACATATATACAAACTTGTTCTGAGGTTAACCCAGTATCTCACATATACTCAAACTTGTTTTGACGTTAGTCCATTATCTCAGATACTGAGGTTAATATGTTATCTCAAATATACACAAACTTGTTCTGAGGTTAATCCAGTATCTCACATATTTTACACAAACTTGTTCTGAGGTTAATCCAGTATCTCACATATATACAAACTTGTTCTGAGGTTAATCCAGTATCTCACATATACACAGACTTGTTCTGAGGTTAATCCAGTATCTCACATATATACAAACTTGTTCTGAGGTTAATCCAGTATCTCACATATACACAAATTTGTTCTGATTTTAATCTAGTATTTCACATATACACAAACCTGTTCTGAGGTTCATATGTTATCTCACATGTACACAAACTTGTTTTGAGGTTAACCAAGTATCTCACATGTACATAAACTTGTTCTGAGGTCAATCCAGTATCTCACATATACACAAAATTGTTCTTGGATTAATCCATTATCTCTTATATACACAAACTTGTTTTATGTAAATCCATTATCTCACATATACACAAACTTGTTCTTGGATTAATCCATTATCTCTTATATACACAAACTTGTTTTATGTAAATCCATTATCTCACATATACACAAACTTGTTTTATGTAAATCCATTATCTCACATATTTTACACAAACTTGTTCTGAGGTTAATCCAGTATTTCACATACACACAAAAGTCTTCGGAGGTTAATCCATTATCTCACTTATGTAAAAATTTGTTTTGAGATTAATCCAGTTTCTCACATATATACAAACTTGTTCTGAGGTTAATCTTCTTAAAGACAGTAAAAATGTTAAATACTGATTTTTATGCTGTGACTTTACGATTATTATCAGTTTGTTTTTATTTTTTTTTTACAGAAACCTGGTCATAATCAATCAGATGCTTGTAATTATCCTGAGGATCAGGTAATATTGGTGTGATGTCAGCTTTAACATTTTTTTCTATGACACACTTCATAGTGTCTGAATGTTTTGCTTTGAATTGGGACTGGAAGCAAAATTTCTTGTAATCTTTGTATATATATAGCTATTTATTTGTCATGATCTTTGTTTCAGGATAATTGAGTAAATTTGGAACTCATTCATGTGATCTTCATTGTTTCTGTAGAAATTAATATACTCAGGACTCATTCATACTCATCTTTGTTTTGACTCATTTATTTTTATCATCTGTTTCTAAAGAATTGAGTATACTCAGGACTCAGTAATCTTTATCATCTAGAGAAATGAGTATACCCCAGACTCATTTTTCTTTATCATCTATGTTTCTAGAGAAATGAGTATACCCCAGATTCATTTTTCTTTATCATCTATGTTTCTAGAGAGTTGAGTATACCCCAGACTCATTTTTCTTTATCATCTATGTTTCTAGAGAGTTGAGTATACCCCAGACTCATTTTTCTTTATCATCTATGTTTCTAGAGAATTGAGTATACCTGGGACTCGTTCATTAATCAGATAACCAGTTTTTCTTATATGAAGAGTTCACCAGCCTGGCCATTTTTGACTGGATATTTCCCAGATGGGGTTGGAATGAGCCCAACTGACACTGATGTGTTTGTGGAAACTAAAGCTCAAGGTTTGTACAGACTTTTTGTTTAATTTAGAATTATAATGCAGTTTTAGCACTACAGAATTGCCTGCAGTTTATAGCACAGATTATATCAGAAGTTAATTTGAAAGTTTGTGTCGTTATGATACAACATTTTTTATGGAGATTGACCAGGTTGACCAAAAAGTTGATAAATTTTGTATCACAGATGTTTTAGTCTCATCATATCTTTAACTGCATGGTTCTGTAACTTCTCAATATGTTGCCAGGTCTTTAATTGCCTCTCTTTGTCTCTGTTTGGTGGCTCAGTGGTCTAAAGTGCGCACTTAAAAATCACAGTGTCTATAAACATCCTAATCTCACTTATGCAGAGAAAGTTTGTAAGTTCACTAGTCAAAAGTCGATAGTCAATATACTGGAACTGATAAACTCAAAATAACTGAAAAATCTTGACTATGGCATTAAACACCATAAATCCAATCCTCTCTCTCTCTCTCTCTCTCTCTCTCTCTCTCTCTCTCTCTCTCTCTCTTGTTCTCTCTCTCTCTCTCAAGCTGTAGACAATATTTTTAGTGTGTGTGTGTGTGTGTGTGTGTGTGTGTGTGTGTGTGTGTGCTTCAACAAATGTATCCATTATTAGTTACATTATTAGCTACATCATCAATAAATCTTATTTTATTTTAGAAATGCCAAAATACCTTGATCCATTTGCTATATCACATGATCATGGTAAAGCTCGTCATGTGACACCTGATACCCTGGATGAGCTGGAACTGAATGAATTTCCTGATTTGTCCAGATTACCTGTTACTTATTTGGCACTAAGAAATATTTGTGTTACATTATGGAATCTGAATTGTAAGGTAAGGTTAATGATTTCAATAAATGTGAGAGAAAAGTTATTAATTTATTATGAGAGTATTAGATGACATGGATTTCTGCTTCTATATCCTCTAAATCATTTTAAACAATCTTTACCTTTCATTAGTTTAGCCCCTTCCCTAAAAGTCAAAATAGGCACCTATAGAAAGTAACATGATAATAAGCTGCTGATTTTTGGCGAAAAATGCCAAATCAGACTTCAAGAAGTTAATTGAGAATTTCTGAATCAGTTTTTTTTCTGATTTAAAAACCTTTAATATCGGCTTATTAACAATTAAATAGTACTCAGGACAATATCAAGATTCACTGACCTTCCCTATTCATAGGCCATTACCTTATACAATAACTGATAGTTAGTTAACAGTGTTGGATTTTTTGCAAGATATAAATTAGCAGTATATTTTAACATTTATCTAGATAAATATTTGTGACATTGTCACACATGGACATATATTAAATAAAATGACAGATATCCTGACACCAAACCCCTGTGATGTCATTACCAACATATCAACAGAATTCTGTTTTATTGTATTGAAAATGACTTAACAGTTATGAAAAGCAGTACATTAACATCTGAACACTATATTTTCAAAAATAATTTATAAGTTTATTTATTTACCTAGCTGATGTGTGTTTATTAAAAAAAGAAAAATATTCTGGGGTTGGGGGTTGGGACTGTTAGTTGTTCCCTTTTGCGTATAGTTGAAAAGGGGGGGGGGGGGCATCTGGTTTACCCTTTGCCGACCGCCAATTGACCTTACCGATGTTTGTGGAGCCCCTGATGGTTATGTAATGTATGTAGTTATGTAAAACTTTGTACCTGTATTCACTAACAAGAGATTTTTCTTCCTGTGGTTCTTACCTGGTTGACTCATTAAAAGTATAATGGACATAGTAGTCATGGAAACCGTTGCACAATTTTATAAATTTGATTTTATGCAATCTACAAAATAAAACAATAAAGTTAAGTTGGGAACTAAAAGCTTTTCAGCTGTAATAGCATTATTTATGCACAGATTTTAAGATTTTATTTAAATGTGAAATTTAAGAAGATTGATAGATTTCATAGAAATTAACATTATATGTTTCATTGATTTGTAAATAGCAAAAACTATATCTGATATATCTGGGAAATCCAAGATGGTTTATTTTACTATAAATACCAAAAACTATATCTGATATATCTGGGAAATCCAAAATGGTTTATCTTACTATAAATAGCAAAAATATTACAGGTTTATTTATGTACAGATTTATATTAAATTTGAAATACAGAATATAGACAATAGGGTATCTAACATACATAACAGGTTTTCTGTACAATTTAAACTTCATGCAAAATGAATGCAATATGCAAAATTAATAAAGAGTATTTCAATATTGAAACCTTTAAAAAAAATCTTTTCTGAAAGAACTAGATCAGTATTAAAGCTATTGAAGTTTGTTGGCATCTATATATTTGAGGTAAAGTTTTAGAAAAATTATTGGATTTGTTTTCAAAACAAATGAATAAATAAATAAACCAACCAAACAAACAAGAAATGCAGTGGTGTTCCAGGTGAGCTATACAGGCCCTTTTTTCTGGTTATAATTTTAGGAATGGTTGACTAGAAATAGGTGTAGCCCTTACATAAATTGTAGAGGTATAATACGGGTATTTTGTGTGGAGAATATAGATCGTATTTTATGGTTCCTTACAAGGAAAGGGCTTATAAATTTTGGTTTGTTACCAGTCCCAAAATCATTGAGTTTTATTCCGACGCTCGCTGTAAAAGAGGTAAGAAAATTCTAAGTTGTCTTTTATAAGAACTAGGCTTTTTTTAGTGTTAATTTTTTTTACATTTAATTCACACATGTGCACAGTTAAAAATAACTTATAAATATCTTTTAAACTATCATTATACATGTACATGAATGATTTTAAATTTATTAGTTTTTATTCAAGAAAGCAAAGCTTTGTATAAAGGTCTTATGTTTTATAGATATCTTTAGATAGATTCCTGTAATTTGTCCATGTCAGAAGTCCACAGAATTTTGTTTTATATATTATACAACTATCCTACAATGAGTTTATAACTAGTTCTTAATGATATCCATTTTAAATCTGGTCATATCTGTATATTAATTGTTTGTTAATCAACTACTGCAAGAATTTTATGCTTTTTCAGTCAAATAAAAACATCATCACTTGCTTAATTATGACTAGCAGGAAGGTGAAATCAGGTGTCAGTATTGTAACTCGTTTCAAATAAGTAAATACAATAAAATTAAATGGCCTAACGTTCTAGTGCCATCAATTTTGCTGATTTGTTCATAATTTATGCAGTGAAATATCATCTGATATAAATACTTTTACTCAAGATGGGTAAAAAGTGGGCTTAATTATATGTTTATTTATATTGCACAAGATTTGATATGTATATTTTGGAGTTTCTCTCACATGGTTTATAATATGGTCATTTTGAGACATACAGTTTATGATATGGTCATTCATTGAAACATGGTTTGTGCTGTGGTCATTTCATTGTTTTCATTTAGTGTCACATGGTTTATGATATTGTCATTAAGTATCTCATGGTTAATGATATGGTCATTAACTGAAATATAGTTTAAATTATTGTCATTTAGTATAACTTGGTTTATGATATGGTCATTGCGTACAACATGGTTCATAACAGGGATTTTTCTGGCCACTCACAGGGTCCGGTAAAGGGACCCATTCCCAATGGCAAAAAGCATACATTTTTCCCAATTTTGTAGGTAAAAATTCCCAAATGATTCTGCTTTGAAAAACTTAAGAAAAAGTGAAAAAAACTCTATATTTTTGGTGTAGCTTGTATATCTTTATAATAACCTGTATTTATGCACATTTTGATTTATACTCAATGAGGATCTGGTAGAATGGGAGAAACTCATGAAACAACTTTCTCAGATGTTTGTATTGAAGCTAGTCTATGAAGATATTGTGTTAATGTCTGAGTGATTTGGTACAAATGAGAGACTACCAGCATGTATCAAAATAGTAAATATTCCAGGCAAAATATTTAATGTGCTGACAATGTGAAAATTTTTAAAGTTTAATGAAAAATTTTCCAAAAATGTCAATTTTGTCAATGATTTTCCCAATTTCACCCCAATGTCCCTTTCCCAAAATGGCCAGAAAAATCCCTGCATAATATGGTCATTACGTACAACATGGTTTATGATATGGTCATTTAGTTTCACATGGTTTATGATATGATCATATATTGCTACATGGTTTAAAATATGGTCATGTAGAGAAACATGGTTTTAAGAGTGGTCATTTTGAGTCATATGCTTTATGATATAGCATTTTTTATTCACACATTTGATGATATGGTCATATAGTGCCACATAGTTCATGATATGGTCATTTAGTGCCTCATAGTTAATGATATGGTCATATAGTGCCACATAGTTAATGATATGGTCATATAGTGCCACATAGTTAATGATATGGTCATTTAGTGCCTCATGGTTTATATTATTGTCATTTTGAAGAGCACAGTTTATGGTATAATCAATTATTACCAAATGGACTCATTTTGACTCACATAATATAATATTGCCATTTTGAGTAGCATGGTTGATGATATGACCATTAAGTGCAACATGGTTATGATATGGTCATGTAATTCATCATGTTCATAATATGGTCTATTAGTGCCACATGATTACTTTCATGATCAATTTGAGTCACATGTTTTATAAAATGATTATTTTGTGCTACATGGTTTCTGATATGGCCATTTTGAGTCACACACTTTACGATATGGTCAGTTTGAGTCACACACTTTATGATATGGTCAGTTTGAGTCGCATATGTTTTATGATATGGCCTTTTCAGCTTCACATGGTGTTTAGCTCAACTGGCTTAAGCCAGTGTGTTTGCATATGCATGCATCTGTGCATAAACTTTTATCTTCTCCTCCGATCCTCTGAAACTAACAGGCCAAATAGAACCATATTTGGTGTGAAAAGTCCCTAGGTGGAATAGTTTAAAGTTTCTACAAATCAACTTTTTGTGGCAACAAAGATGGCTGCCATGGCTATAAAAAGTTTGAACGGCCATAACTGGTTTATTTATCATCTGATTCAGTTCTAATTTGATACATAGAGAGTAGATAGATAGCTATTTAACTTTTGTAACAGAAATTTTCCTCACATCTAAAATTAGCTCATAATTAGCGATAGATGCAAATAATCTGGAAAAATAGCTAAATCTTTGAAAATCTTTTCCTCTAAAACTACAGAGCAAAACGGAAACATATTTGGTGTAGAAGGTCCTCATGTGGAGTAGTTTTAAGTTTGTATAAATCCACTTCTTGCTAAATCCAAGATGACTGCTGTTGCTTGAAATAGCAATAAATGCTAAATGACCATTACAGGTTCAACCAATTTAGTTCAAATTTGATATATATATAGAAGAAAGATAGATATCCATTTTACATATTTCAGAATTTTCTTCATATTTATATTAAGCTTGTAATAATTGAAATATGAAACTACTGAGCCATCCAGAACCATTTTTACAAATTAACTTTTTTTTGTTTGTACAACTTAATTTTTTTTGCATCCAACATAGCCATTAAACACATGTAATAGTTTTTGTTTCTGACAATTATAACTAGCTTGTTACAAGCAGAATATGCAAATTAACTGCTATCGATAGCTGATTCTTTGAATATAACTACTGGGCCAAATGGGACCATTTGATGTGGAAGCTCCCTAGGTGGAGTAGTTTTCTTATAAAAAATCAGCTTCTTGTGGCATCCAAGATGGTCACTGTTGCTTTAAATGAAAAATGAAATGCAGCTTGCCAGTTGAGCGATACAGGCTCAATAGGGCCTCTTGTTTAACTTTATTACATATGTTGCATTCATTTGTTAAAATATGATCATGTTGGTGTAAATGGCTAATGATATAGTCATTTTGAGTCACATGGTTTAAGATAAGGCCATTTAAGTCACATGGCTAATTATATGTCCATGTTAGCATCATATGGTTTATGATATGGCCATATATTGCGACATGGTTTATGATATGGTCATATATTGCTACATGGTTTATGAAATGGTCATATATTGCTACATGGTTTATGAAATGGTCATATATTGCTACATGGTTTATGATATGGTCATATATTGCTACATGTACATGGTTTATGATATGGTCATTTTGAGATGTGTTTTTTGATCCTTTAAATACTTTATATTACTTGCTCTGCAGAATAGTGTTTTTTCATTTACAAAGGAGATTAGTTTTATAGTCAATAGACATTGCACACAACATGACTTACTGCTGTTTTTTGAATTGCACTGCAAAGTGAACATATCTACAAAGGCTGACATCTTTACGTCATAATCTTGAATAAGGTGCAAAATTCACATTCAATCAAACATCCATTTGTATTTCACAAATTTCAGTACTTTTATTTAATAAGTTCTGCTAAATCCTATAACATATTTTTATTAGAGCTAGATTAGTTATGGCATGTCTTTATTGCGTTATTGCTAGAGTAAACTTCACATACAAATATATAAATTTTGGATACAAAACTTTATTTATATTGTTGCTAGGATACTTCTATGATAATTATATTTGATGTTGCTGAGATACATCTGTGATTGTTTTTGAAGTTGTGATATTTGTTGCCAAGATACATCTATTATTGGCTTTATATTTACTTTATGTTGCTAGGAAACATCTGTGATAATAATTGGAGCAGGTACAGCTGGTCTGTCTGCTGCTAAACAACTTACAAATTATGGTATTAAGGTAAGGAATTGTTTCTACATAAATGAGTATATGATATATACAGGTTTCCTAATTTTTAAAAAAATTTTTTTGATTTTCTGTCGTAGTACCTGTTGTAGTTTGTGCTGTCTTTTGCTGTCTTTGTTCTCCTGTCACAGTACCTGCTGTCATAGTACCTGCTGTCATGATAGTACCTGCTGTCATAGTTTGTGTTGTTGTAGTTCCTGCTGTCATAGTACCTCAGGGCTCGACAATAATGTTTATCTGATTGTCCGGTACCAGTCCAAATTGTCGTCGGACAAGTTCAACTGTCCAGTTACTTGTCCAATGGGACAAGTCGAAATTTGAAGAGAATAAATTATAATTCGGAACCAATCGTTATAATTGTCAGTCAACATCCTTATTAAAATCAAAGTCCCAATTCAACTCCCATGATTTTTTTATTATCAATAACATGGATACGCTTGTAATCAGTACTCTTCCACGTGAAGTCTGAGATCCTCCAAAATCATTGAAACATTTTGAAAATATCACATTTATAATACCCTTGCGTAAAGCGTTTAAAAAGATCGGCTTTGTTGACAATGTGCTGCTTACACGGCATTGTGATCATGGATCTTACTCGATTTTGTTTTACTGCAAACAATATTGGACATATCTTCAGGTGAGCCTTAAGGCCCATGGGCCTCTTGTTATTGAATCTGAAAGTTATTAAAATGACTGGCAGTAAAAAACCTGATAGTCAGAATTGTAGTCCATGTCACTGTCAAAAAGTGATTTTACATGTATACTTTATATGAAAATAGTCACTTGTTATTCTTAGCCATCTCCTTTTAAATAAGGGCTAAAAGTATCAATTG
Source organism: Tegillarca granosa (assembly GCA_029721355.1). Taxonomy (NCBI): domain Eukaryota; kingdom Metazoa; phylum Mollusca; class Bivalvia; order Arcoida; family Arcidae; genus Tegillarca; species Tegillarca granosa. Next base: position 254,025 of record JARBDR010000016.1, read on the forward strand.
TGTCAGTTCATAAATTTTAAAATGTCGCAGCAAGATGCATAATGAAGAAAAACGCTCCTATATCTCACAATATCACAGCTTGTTTATTCCTTACAACTACTGAATGTTTTTTATGTTTGTTGTCATATAATATGTTGTTTATATACATTTATTTTTGTAGGTCAAATTATTAGAAGCCAAAAGTAAGATAGGTGGACGTATATGTGATGATGAATCCTTTGGTGTGTGTGTTGGTCGTGGAGCTCAAGTTATCAATGGAAGTAGTAATAACCCATTAACTGCTATGTGCTATCAAGTGAGTTTACATTATAATAGACAGGTTATAAGGTCTATAATTTTAGTTTATGTTAAAGTCAGTATGAGAGAAGAGTTCCAGTGTTTGAGATTTTCATGAGACAGATAATAAGTACAAGTGATTTTGTTTTTAAATTTATATCAGCATAGACTCAGGTCAAAACTAAGGTTGTGTATTACACTAGGCACAAGAATAACAGGTCAAAGCTAGTGTTATGTATGACACTAGACACAGGTCAAGACTTGCATTTTGTATGACACTAGGCACAGGTTGAAGCTAGTGTTTTGTATGACACTAGACACAGGTCAAGACTTAAGTTTTGTATGACACTAGGCACAGGTTGAAGATAGTGTTATGTATGACACTAGACACAGGTCAAGACTTACATTTTGTATGGCACTAGGTACAGGTTGAAGCTAGTGTTTTGTATGACACTAGAGACAGGTCAAGACTTACATTTTGTATGACACTAGACACAGGTTGAAGCTAGTGTTATGTATGACACTAGACACAGGTCAAAACTTACATTTTGTATGACACTAGGCACAGGTTGAAGCTAGAATTTTGTATGACACTAGGCACAGGTTGAAGCTAGTGTTTTGTATGACACTAGACACAGGTCAAGACTTACATTTTGTATGACACTAGGCACAGTTTGAAGCTAGTGTTATGTATGACATTAGACACAGGTCAAGACTAAAGTTTTGTATGACACTAAACACAGGTCAAAACTAAAGTTTTGTATGACACTAGACACAGATCAAAGCTAGTGTTATGTATGACACTAGACACAGGTCAAGACTTACATTTTGTATGACACTAGACACAGGCCAAGACTTAAGTTTTGTATGACACTAGACACAGATCAAAGCTAGTGTTATGTATGACACTAGACACAGGTCAAAGCTTATGTTATGTATGACACTAGACACAGGTCAAGGCTTACATTTTGTATGACACTAGGCACAGGTTGAAGCTAGTGTTTTGTATGACACTAGCCACAGGTCAAGACTTGCATTTTGTATGACACTAGGCACAGGTTGAAGCTAGTGTTATATATGACACTAGACACATGTCAAGACTTGCATTTTGTATGACACTAGGCACAGGTTGAAGCTAGTGTTTTGTATGACACTAGACATAGATCAAAGCTAGTGTTATGTATGAAACTAGACACAGGTCAAGACTTAAGTTTTGTGTGACACAAGACAGGTAAAAGCTAGTGTTATATATGACTCTAGACACAGGTCAAGACTTAAGTTTTGTATGGTACTAGACACAGATCAAAGCTAGTGTTATGTATGACACTAGACACAGGTCAAGACTTAAGTTTTGTATGACACTAGACACAGATCAAAGCTAATGTTATGTATGACACTAGACACAGGTCAAGACTTGCATTTTGTATGACACTAGGCACAGGTTGAAGCTAGTGTTTTGTATTACACTAGACATAGATCAAAGCTAGTGTTATGTATGACACTAGACACAGGTCAAGACTAAAGTTTTGTGTGACACAAGACAGGTAAAAGCTAGTGTTATATATGACACTAGACACAGGTCAAGACTTAAGTTTTGTATGGCACGAGACACAAATCAAAGCTAGTGTTATGTATGACACTAGACACAAGTCAAGACTTAAGTTTTGTATGGTACTAGACACAGATCAAAGCTAGTGTTATGTATGACACTAGACACAGGTTGAAGCTAGTGTTATGTATGACACTAGGCACAGGTTGAAGCTAGTGTTATGTATGACACTAGGCACAGGTTGAAGCTAGTGTTATGTATGACACTAGACACAGGTCAAGACTTAAGTTTTGTATGGTACTAGACACAGATCAAAGCTAGTGTTATGTATGACACTAGGCACAGGTTGAAGCTAGTGTTATGTATGACACTAGACACAGGTCAAGACTTAAAATTTGTATGACACTAGACACAGATCAAAGCTAGTGTTATTTATGACACTAGACACAGGTCAAGACTTAAGTTTTGTATGGTACTAGACACAGATCAAAGCTAGTGTTATGTATGACACTAGGCACAGGTTGAAGATAGTGTTATGTATGACACTAGACACAGGTCAAGACTTACAATTTGTATGACACTAGACACAGATCAAAGCTAGTGTTATGTATGACACTAGACACAGGTCAAGACTTACATTTTGTATGACACTAGGCACAGGTTGAAGCTAGTGTTATGTATGACACTAGACACAGGTCAAGACTAAAGTTTTGTATGACACTAAACACAGGTCAAGACTAAAGTTTTGTATGACACTAGACAAAGATCAAAGCTAGTGTTATGTATGACACTAGACACAGGTCTAAGCTAGTATTATGTATGACACTAGACACAGGTTGAAGCTAGTGTATGACACTAGACACAGGTCAAGACTAAAGCTTTGTATGACACTAGGCACAGGTTGAAGCTAGTGTTTTGTATGACACTAGACACAGGTCAAGACTTGCATTTTGTATGACACTAGGCACAGGTTGAAGCTAGTGTTTTGTATGACACTAGACATAGATCAAAGCTAGTGTTATGTATGACACTAGACACAGGTCAAGGCTTACATTTTGTATGACACTAGGCACAGGTTGAAGCTAGTGTTTTGTATGACACTAGACACATGTCAAGACTTGCATTTTATATGACACTAGGCACAGGTTGAAGCTAGTGTTTTGTATGACACTAGGCACAGGTTGAAGCTAGTGTTTTGTATAACACTAGACACAGGTCAAGACTTAAGTTTTGTATGACACTAGACACAGGTCAAGACTAAAGTTTTGTATGACACTAAACACAGGTCAAGACTAAAGTTTTGTATGACACTAGACAGATCAAAGCTAGTGTTATGTATGACACTAGACACAGGTTGAAGCTAGTGTATAACACTAGACACAGATTAAGACTTAAGTTGTGTATGACACTAGACACAGGTCAAGACTTAAGTTATGTATGGCATTAGGCACTGGTCAAGACTTAAGATTTGTATGATACTAGGCACAGGTCAAAGCTAGTGTTATGTATAACACAAGGTACAGGTCAAGACTTAAGTTTTGTATGACACTAGGCACAGGTTGAAGCTAGTGTTATGTATGACACTAGACACAGGTCAAGACTTAAGTTTTGTATGACACTAGACTCAGGTCAAGACTAAAGTTTTGTATAACACTAGACAGAGGTCAAGACTTAAGTTTTGTATGACACAAGGCTTGGGGTTTTTATGACACTTGGTATAGATACAGGACAAAATTATGATTTTGTATGATGGATTTATAAAAAAACTGATTATTAAGTGTATGATTAAGGTATTGATAGAGATTGAACCCAAGTTTTTTAGTACACATGACCGAAAGGTCATGTGAGCTTATGGCATGGCGCGGCTTATGTATGTGCGTGTGTGTTTGCGTGTGTGCGTGTGTGTGTGCGTGCGTGTGTGCGTGCGTCGTTAACACCTATTTTCAACTTCTCCTCCAAAACTGCTGGACAGATTTCATTGATACTTGGTCAGAAGCATATATGGGCAGGTGCAATTCAGATTTGTTCGTGGCGTTGCCTGGCTATCAAAATTAGGTCAAGGTGACCTAGGGGTCCAAAAATCTTCAAAAATCTTCTTCTCTAAAACCGATGATGAGAGAAAAAATCTGATGTGATATTTGGCTTCTCTAGGGTCTTAAGCCTATGGTTTGTTCATTTCGTGAAATTTGGTCGAAAAATGGGTTACGCGTTTTTGCGTTTAATTTTAAAAATTTCGTAAAATGGCTTTAAATTGTTATAACTTGACTATTTGAACAGATATTGACATGAAGTTTTCAGTTTTGACTTTTTCTTGAAATGACCTTTTAAATAGGGTCAAGGTCACCAATCAAGGTCATGACCTAATTTATGATTTATGCAGTATTAGGCAGTTTTCTTGCAAATTTTAAGAGATATATGAATTCAAATCATTGTTAAAATGTTCCCCATGACAAAATTTAAAAAGGTACCAAGTTTCGTAACTATATGATAATCCATGTATGAGTTGTTGCCCCTGAAATATTATTTTTGGCTTATGAATACTAAAATTGTGCATTAGCTTGAAAACTATAAGCTTTTTTGTATAGGCATGTATATTAGAATATTGTAGGTATTGTGACAACGATCATTTTAATATATGAATCAAGGTCATATGTTGAAAGGTCAAGATCACAGTTGCAAAAAAAGACTTGCATTGCTAATTATCTTGAAAACTATTAACTTTTTTTATAGGCATGTATATTAGAATATTGTAGGTATTGCGACAACGATCATTTTGATATATGGTACAAGGTCATTTGATCAAAGGTCAAGGTCACAGCTGCAAAAGAAGACTTAAATTGCTAATTACCTTGAAAACTATTAACTTTTTGTATAGACATGTATATTACAATATTGTAGGTATTGTGACAATGATCATTTTGATATATGGTACAAGGTCATATGTTCAAAGGTCAAGGTCACAGATGGAAAAGAAGACTTGAATTGCTAATTATCTTGAAAACTGTTAACTTTATGTATAGGCATATATATAAGAATATTGTAGGTATTTATATAACGATCATTTTAATATATGGTTCAAGGTCATGTGTTCAAAGGTCAAGGTCACAGATGGAAAAGAAGACTTGAATTGCTAATTATCTTGAAAACTGTTAACTTTATGTATAGGCATATATATAAGAATATTGTAGGTATTTATATAACGATCATTTTGATATATGGTTCAAGGTCATATGTTCAAAGGTCAAGGTCACAGCTGTTAAAGAAGAAAAAAATGGCTAATTATCTTGAAAACTATTAACTTTTTGTATAGGCATGTATATAAGAATATTGTAGGTATTGATATGATGATCATTTTGATATATGGTTCAAGGTCATGTATTCAAAGGTTAAGGTCACAGCTGCAAAAGAAGACTTAAATTGCTAAAAATCTTGAAAACTGTTAACTTTTTGTATAGGCATATATATTAGAATATTGTAGGTATTGATATGACAATCATTTTGATATATGGTTCAATGACATATGTGCAAAGGTCAAGGTCACTGCTGTAAAAGAAGACAAAAATTGCTAATTATCTTGAAAACTATTAACTTTTTGTATAGGCATGTATATTAGAATATTGTAGGTATTGAGATGGCGATCATATATGGTTCAAGGTCATATATGTTCAAAGGTGAATGATTTGAAAATTATTCATTGCATTACAGTTATTTCATGCATATTATATAAGCTACTTATAAATGAAATGTGAGTGGATATATTTCTGATTAAGTTTTGTGGGAGTTCTTAACTTGAGAAAACTTATAAAGTTTCTGTACCTAATATATTGTCTTTTGCGCTTTTGGACATATTTTGTATATTTTGGACATATACTCAGGTGAGCGTTAAGGCCCATGGGCCTCTTGTTAATCACCTGTCTCCAGTTTTACAATCATTTTAACTAAGATTTTCCTTATACATGCATCTGGCATCTTAATATTTTGTTAATTGTTTAGAAATTTAGGAATTGTAGATGTCATTTTTAAGGTCACTTCAGGCTAGAAATTTAGGAATTGTAGATGTCATTTTAAGGTCACTTCAGACTTGTAACATCTGCATTTGTTATATCAAAAATGATTATTTTTAATCAAACAAGAGTTTGCCAAAATCTTTGTTACATAATAATTATGTAACTGGGGCCTGTACATCATGGAAAAGAGCTTTGGCATACACATGAATATCAGCATCAGATTAAACATTCATCTTTTTTTTTAATTTGTGAACAAAAATGCTTGTGAATTTCAACTGTTGTTCTCTTAAATTTCAGTAGCTAAAAAGTCTAAATTGTTAACTCACATCTCCTTAACTGACTATATTCCAATCCTTCCCTGGTAGAACTTTGTGTCAGAATGTTTTATCATTTTCCTTGCTGAGAATTAGTGCTTTTCTGGGTACTTAAGTTTTCTTAACCACCAAAGAACTGGCTATTAATATGAGTGAAAGTCTTGACTAGAAAATAAAACACCATGATTATAGCCTGTATCTGATTAGACATTGCATCCAATTAAAACAAGGCTTATTTTCAGGCAGATATACCCCTGAAAGAAATCTGTGATAAATGTGAACTAATCAGTGATAAAGGGGAGATAATTTCTAAGGAAATGGATCGAAGAATGGACTTCCATTTTAATGCAATATTAGACATAATTGCTGAATGGAGAAAAACTAAAGATGTATCACAAGACATCAATCTTTTAGGTAAGTCATAAAACCTACAGGTAAGGCCTTAATCTTGTAATTAAAGTATGGATCTTTTTAGAAAGATCTGAATCAATTAGGTAAGTCATAAAACCTACAGGTAAGGCCTTAATCTTGTAATTAAAGTATGGATCTTTTTAGAAAGATCTGAATCAAATAGGTAAGTCATAAAACCTACAGGTAAGGCCTTAATCTTGTAATTAAAGTATGGATCTTTTTAGAAAGATCTGAATCAGTTAGGTAAGTCATAAAACCTACAGGTAAGGCCTTAATCTTGTAATTAAAGTATGGATCTTTTTAGAAAGATCTGAATCAATTAGGTAAGTCATAAAACCTACAGGTAAGGCCTTAATCTTGTAATTAAAGTATGGATCTCTTTAGAAAGATCTGAATCAATTAGGTAAGTCATAAAACCTACAGGTAAGGCCTTAATCTTGTAATTAAAGTATGGATTTTTTTAGAAAGATCTGAATCAATAAGTTAAGTCATAAAACCTACAGGTAAGGCCTTAATCTTGTAATTAAAGTATGGATCTTTTTAGAAAGATCTGAATCAATTAGGTAAGTCATAAAACCTACAGGTAAGGCCTTAATCTTGTAATTAAAGTATGGATCTTTTTAGAAAGATTTGAATTGTTTAGGTAAAATATATACAAATAAACATTAAATTAGGTCAATGAGGGAGGGTAAAGGATGCTTAATACTTTTTAACCTTATGTGCTCTTCTGTTTAATTGTTGATTGTATTTTGATGCTGTTTTTAATTTTTCATTTGTTTTAGCTTTATTTATCAGGTCAAAACTTTTTTAGTTTTAAATTTCTATATTCAGGCCATACTTTAATATTTAAACCTTAGGGTTTTTTCCCTAAAAATGAGTTAAAAAAGTTCCGAGTAATGAGTGTTGGGTAAGACACAAATTCTTCAGGTTACACATGATGATTCTTTTTTTAAGACAAGGATCTTATGTAAAAACCAAGCCTGTAAATAAGGTTAGATAATTATTGATTGATTGATTGATTGATTGATTGATTGGTTAAAGCATTGATCTTATTGGTCGTCTTGGTAATACATTTGAATATGGTATATAAAAGAACATAAATTGCCAAAATTAGACATGGTCTTTCAGCTTTTCTCTATCATGATTTGTTTCAGTTGTTTAATTTTTTCAGTTTTGTTGAATTCTGGGATTTCCTGTTTTGTTTTGTTTCAGATAAGTTTTGGGAGATGCACCAGCAGTTTTTAGATGAGTCACAGTTATCATTTTCTGAGGTATGTTTTAAACTACTCAAAAACGAAATCTTTTAATTTTTTTTTTTTTAATTTTTGTTATGCATTTGCTCATTTTGGGCCTTCATACCACTTATGGCTTATAATTCATCATAACTTACTACTCGTGCAAATCCCAGTCTAACACAACTTGAAAGTTCAATGCTGGTGTGTTTTAGGTTAGATTGCTACTTACAGCTGATCCCAATGCAATACAACTTGATGGTTCAATGCTAGAGTCTTTACCTGTTGGTTAGATTTCTACTAATAGCAGATCCCAGTGCAATACAACTTGATAGTTCAATGCTGGAGTTTTCCATGTAGGTTAGATTGCTAATTACAGCAGATCCCAGTGCAATACAACTTGATAGTTCAGTGCTGGAGTTTTCCCTGTAGGTTAGGTTGCTAATTATATCAGATCCCATTCCAACAAAACTTGATAGTTCAACGCTGGAGTCTTTTTCTGTAGGTTTGAATTCTACTTACAGCAGATCCCAGTGCAATGCAACTTGATAGTTCAATGCTGGAGTTTTCCCTGTAGGTTAGATTGCTAATTATATCAGATCCCATTCCAACAAAACTTGATAGTTCAACGCTGGAGTCTTTTTCTGTAGGTTTGAATTCTACTTGCAGCAGATCCCAGTGCAATACAACTTGATAGTTAAATGCTGGAGTTTTCCCTGTAGGAAAGATTGCTACTTACAGCAGATCCCAGTGCAATACAACTTGAGAGTTCAATGCTGGAGTTTTCACTGTAGGTTAGATTTCTACTTGCAGCAGATCCCAGTGCAATGCAACTTGATAGTTCAATGCTGGAGTTTTCCCTGTAAGTTTGATTTCTACTTACAGCGGATCCCAGTGCAATGCAACTTAATAGTTCAATGCTGGAGCCTTTCCCTGTAGGTTAGATTGCGACTTACAGCAGATCCCAATGCAATGCAACTTGATAGTTCAATGCTGGAGTTTTCCCTGTAAGTTTGATTTCTACTTACAGCGGATCCCAGTGCAATGCAACTTAATAGTTCAATGCTGGAGCCTTTCCCTGTAGGTTAGATTGCGACTTACAGCAGATCCCAATGCAATACAACTTGATAGTTCAATGCTGGAGTTTTCCCTGTAGGTTAGATTGCTTATTACAGCAGATCCCAGTGCAATACAACTTGATAGTTCAATGCTGGAGCCTTTCCCTGTAGGTAAGATTTCTACTAATAGCAGATCCCAATGCAATAAAACTTGATAGCTCAATGCTGGAGTTTTCCCTTTATGTTAGATTTCTACTTACAGCAGATCCCAGTGCAATACAACTTGACAGTTCAATGCTGGAGCCTTTCCCTGTAGGTTACATTTCTACTAATAGCAGATCCCAATGCAATGCAACTTGATAGTTCAATGCTGGAGTTTTCCCTGTAGGTTTGATTTCTACTTACAGCGGATCCCAGTGCAATGCAACTTGATAGTTCAATGCTGGAGCCTTTCCCTGTAGGTTAGATTGTGACTTAGAGCAGATCCCAATGCAATACAACTTGATAGTTAAATGCTGGAGTTTTCCCTGTAGGTTAGATTGCTAATTACAGCAGATCCCAGTGCAATACAACTTGATAGTTCAATGCTGGAGCCTTTCCCTGTAGGTAAGATTTCTACTAATAGCAGATCCCAATGCAATAAAACTTGATAGTTCAATGCTGGAGCCTTTCCCTGTAGGTAAGATTTCTACTAATATCAGATCCCAATGCAATAAAACTTGATAGTTCAATGCTGGAGTTTTCCCTGTAAGTTAGATTTCTATTTACAGCAGATCCCAATGCAATGCAACTTGATAGTTCAATGCTGGAGTTTTCCCTGTAGGTTTGATTTCTACTTACAGCGGATCCCAGTGCAATGCAACTTGATAGTTCAATGCTGGAGCCTTTCCCTGTAGGTAAGATTGCGACTTACAGCAGATCCCAGTGCAATACAACTTGATAGTTCTATGCTGGAGTCTTTCCCTAGTTCAATGCTGGAGTTTTCCCTGTAGGTAAGATTTCTACTTATAGCAGATCCCAGTGCAATACAACTTGATAGTTCAATGCTGGAGCCTTTCCCTGTAGGTAAGATTGTGACTTACAGCAGATCCCAGTGCAATACAACTTGATAGTTAAATGCTGGAGTTTTCCCTGTAGGTTTGATTTCTACTTATAGCAGATCCCAGTGCAATACAACTTGATAGTTCAGTGCTGGAGTTTTCCCTGTAGGTTAGATTGTGACTTACAGCAGATCCAAGTGCAATACAACTTGATAGTTCAATGCTGGAGTGTTTTCCCTGTAGGTAAGATTGTGACTTACAGCAGATCCAAGTGCAATACAGCTTGATAAATCAATCCTGGAGTGTTTTCCCTGTAGGTAAGATTGTGACTTACAGCAGATCCCAGTGCAATACTACTTGATAGTTCAATGCTGGAGTCTTTCCCTGTAGATAAGATTGCGACTTACAGCAGATCCCAGTGCAATACAACTTGATAGTTCAGTGCTGGAGTTTTCCCTGTAGGTTAGATTGTGACTTACAGCAGATCCAAATGCAATACAACTTGATAGTTCAGTGCTGGAGTTTTCCCTGTAGGTTAGATTGTGACTTACAGCAGATCCAAATGCAATACAACTTGATAGTTCAGTGCTGGAGTTTTCCCTGTAGGTTAGGTTGCTAATGATATCAGATCCCAGACTGAGTGCAATTCAACGTGATAGTTCAATGTTAGAGCCTTTCCCTGTAGGTAAGATTGCGACTCACAGCAGATCCAAGTGCAATACAACTTGATAGTTCAGTGCTGGAGTTTTCCCTGTAGGTTAGATTGTGACTTACAGCAGATCCAAGTGCAATACAACTTGATAGTTCAATGCTGGAGTCTTTCCCTGTAGGTTAGATTTCTACCTACAGCAGATCCTAGTGCAATACAACTTGATAGTTCAATGCTGGAGTTTTTCCTGTAGGTTAGATTTCTACTAATGGCAGGTCCAAGTGCAATACAACTTGATAGTTCAATGCTGGAGTTTTCCCTGTAGGTTAGATTTCTACTACTAGCGGATCCCAGTGCAACACAGGTTGTTAGTTCAGTGTTGCAGTTTTCCCTAGTTATTACTCTTTTCTCAACCATTCTTAATTCACTTGCCTTGAAGTTACGTGAACCAAAGCTGGTTTTGAGTAAAAAAATCAACCTGAAACAATATTGTTGATAAAGAAAATTTTATTCATGTAATACATTTTAGTAGGAGTTACTTTTAGTTATTTGCTTTATTTCACTGATAGAATCATGAATTGATAGACTACATATACAATACTGTTACAGTCTTGTGAGTCTTTTTACATTCGTTTGTGTAATTTTAACATCATTGACTTTGTACTTATGTATAATCATTGTTCCATCGCTTTTACCTTAAATTTGTAAAATTCCGAAGTGAAACCAAGTGACAAAAGGCAGTTTGTTTACATTGTGACATTTAAGCATTTTAGAAATACATAAACTTACTCTATTCTTTCTTTTTAGCTCACCTGAGCTGAAAGCTCAGATGAGCTATTGCTATCCATCTTCCTCCGTCGTGTGTCGTCCGTCGTCCGTCGTGCGTAAACTTTACATTTTAATCTTCTCCTCCAAAACCACTGGGCCAAATTTGATGAAACTTGGAAACCTTATGCCTGGGTGAAGCCCTTTCAGATTTGCACAAATGAAGGAGTTATGTCCCCTTGGGGCCCCATAAGGGAAGAAATAGTGAAAAACTTTAAAAATCTTCTCCTCTGAATCTACAAGAGATATACCTTAGTTATTTCATTTATAACATCCTTAGGTCATGTAGTTTCAGATTTGCACAAATGGTAGCCATGGGGCTCAAAATGGGGAAATGGTAAGGTACTGAGTGGGGAAATTGCTAAAAATTATGTATTTGTCACTATATCTTGAAAACTATTAACTTTTTGTATAGGTATGTATATTAGAATATTGTAGGTATTGCAACAGTGATCATTTTGATATATGGTTTAAGGTCATATGTTGAAAGGTCAAGGTCACAACTGCAAAAAAAGACAAATCGCTAATTATCTTGAAAACTATAAACTTTTTGTATAGGGATGTATATTAGAATATTGTAGGTATTGACATGGCAATCATTTTGATATATGGTTCAAGGTCATATGTTGAAAGGTCAAGGTCACAGCTGCAAAAAAGCCTAAAATTGCTAATTATCTTGAAAACTATCAACTTTTTGTATAGGCATGTTTATTAGAATATTGTAGGGATTGACATTATGATCATTTTGATATGTGGTTCAAGGTCATATGTTCAAAGGTCAAGGTCACAACTGCAGAAGATGACTTGAATTGCCAATTATCTTGAAAACTATAAACTTTTTGTATAGGCATGTATATTAGAATATTGTAGGTATTAACATGACAATCATTTTGATATATGGTTCAAGGTCATATGTTCAAAGGTCAAGGTCACAGCTGCGAAAGAAGACTGAAATTGCTAATTATCTTGAAAACTATTAACTTTTTGTAAAGGCATGTATATAAGAATATTGTAGGTATTGCAACAGCGATCATTTTGATATATGGTTCAAGGTCATGTTGAAAGGTCAAGGTTACAGCTGCAAAAGAAGACTTAAATGCTAATTATCTTGAAAACTATTAATTTTTTTGTAAAGGCAATGTCTATTAGAATATTGTAGGTATTGACATGATGATTATATATGGTTTAAGGTCATATATGTTCAAAGGTCAAAGATATAGTTGCAGAAGTATACTGATATTGGTTAATGATTTGGAAATTATTCATTGCACTACAGTTACTTTATGTGTATTATATAAGCTACTTATAAATGAAATGTTAAAGGATATATTTCTGATTAAGTTTTGTGGCAGTTCTTAACTTAAGAAAACTTGTAAAGTTTCTGTACTTAAAATATTGTCTATTGCACTTTGCAAACAGTATTGGTCATATCCTCAGGTGAGCGTTAAGGCCCATGGGCCTCTTGTTAATATTCCTCTCTCTCTCTCTTTCTCTCTCGTAATTTATTTTTTATTTCTTTCAGGAAGAAGAGAAATTATTACAGTTTCACTTTAGTAACTTAGAATATGCCTGTGGGTGTAATTTACGTCATTTATCTACACTTAACTGGGACCAGAACGAAGCCTTTCCTCAGTTTTGTGGTGCTAATGTTGTTCTGCCTCAAGGGTTTCTCAAGTTGTTACAAAAACTGGCAGATAATTTAGATATTGTTTACAATTCAGAAGTAAGGATATATTCAAGGTTATTTATGTTGTTTTGCTTCCACAATATTTTGTTGCTAATATTGACATTTTAAATTAACTTTAACATTTGTTTTCTCTGTTTGAACTTTATATTGAAATTAGATGTAAGAAATATGGAAGGAATTGAATTAGTTATATGATTTAGATGAAGATACATCAGTATGTTAGTTTTCAGACACAATCTGTCTCTATTGATGCTTGGAATATCTTTCTACAAGTATTTTTCAAATTGTTATAAAAACTGTTAATAATTATTTTGATTGCTGCATAATATAAAATTTTCCATAATATTAACACAGTTATTTATAAGAAATTTTATTTCATAAAGTGATGTACATGTACAACATTATATGTTCTGATCAGTAAGCTTACTCTAAAATGGTCATTAGTTACCTACAGTACAGATCTAAAACATAAACTAAACCTGACAACTTTGTGATTACCTATACAGTCACCTAGATCAACTGTCACAGATTTTTAACTCAACACATAAATCACCTGTCTGTGATTTTTACCTCTACACATAGATCAGTTGTTAGTGATTTTTAATAATTTTTACCTCTTGGTATACATGTAGATCATCTGTCAGTGATTTTACCCTTTATAGATCATCTGTCAGTGATTTTACCTCGGTATAGATTACCTGTCAGTGATTTAACCTCCTTTATAGATCATCTGTCAGTGATTTTACCTCCTTTATAAATCATCTGTCAGTGATTTTACCTCTTGGTATAGATCATCTGTCAGTGATTTTACCTCCTTTAAAGATCATCTGTCAGTGATTTTACCTCCTTTATTGATCATCTGTCAGTGATTTTATCTCCTTTATAGATCATCTGTCAGTGATTTTACCTCTTGGTATAGATCATCTGTCAGTGATTTTACCTCTTGGTATAGATCATCTGTCAGTGATTTTACCTCCTTTATAGATCATCTGTCAGTGATTTTACCTCTTGGTATAGATCATCTGTCAGTGATTTTACCTCCTTTAAAGATCATCTGTCAGTGATTTTACCTCCTTTATTGATCATCTGTCAGTGATTTTATCTCCTTTATAGATCATCTGTCAGTGATTTTACCTCTTGGTATAGATCATCTGTCAGTGATTTTACCTCTTGGTATAGATCATCTGTCAGTGATTTTACCTCCTTTATAGATCATCTGTCAGTGATTTTACCTCTTGCTATAGATCATCTGTCAGTTATTTTACCTCTTGGTATAGATCATCTGTCAGTGATTTTACCTCCTTTATAAATCATCTGTCAGTGATTTTACCTCTTGGTATAGATCATCTGTCAGTGATTTTACCTCTTGGTATAGATCATCTGTCAGTGATTTTACCTCCTTTATAAATCATCTGTCAGTGATTTTACCTCTTGGTATAGATCATCTGTCAGTGATTTTACCTCTTGGTATAGATCATCTGTCAGTGATTTTACCTCTTGGTATAGATCATCTGTCAGTGATTTTACCTCCTTTATAAATCATCTGTCAGTGATTTTACCTCTTGGTATAGATCATCTGTCAGTGATTTTACCTCTTGGTATAGATCATCTGTCAGTGATTTTACCTCCTTTATAAATCATCTGTCAGTGATTTTTCCTCTTGGTATAGATTACCTGTCAGTGATTTTACCTCCTTTATAGATCATCTGTCAGTGATTTTACCTCTTGGTATAGATCATCTGTCAGTGATTTTACCTCCTTTATAAATCATCTGTCAGTGATTTTACCTCTTGGTATAGATCATCTGTCAGTGATTTTACCTCCTTTAAAGATCATCTGTCAGTGATTTTACCTCCTTTATTGATCATCTGTCAGTGATTTTATCTCCTTTATAGATCATCTGTCAGTGATTTTACCTCTTGGTATAGATCATCTGTCAGTGATTCTAATGCAAATATTTTGTAAGCAGAATTTTGATTGGACCTCGACCGCAGTAAAATCTCTGTTTTACGGTCGGAGTTAAGATGTCACGTGCTATCTAGGTAACGATTACGTAGTGTATTCCAGCGCGTCGATACACGTGCTTTTGTTTACAAAACAAAAATGACGGACTCGATGATTTTGACGATTCCGTATTGCTAAATTTTGTCATAGAAACAGATACTGGATCAATATAAATCTGTTATTCATTTCAAACAATAAAATTATTATATCAATGGAATCAAGTGTATTCTTGATAGAACTATATTTTGGCGTAACGACATCGGTCTACATTAATGATTTAGTGATGCGTCTGTAAACAAAAATAAACTTTGATCAGAGCAGTGGGGATTTCCATCAATTAAACTGATTTTATAGAATATTTTATTTGTTTTGCATTAGAATGGAGATAACTGTTTTGTATTTGAAGAGTTCCGACCGTAAAACTTGGATTTTACTATCGCAAATACCGGTTACCTGGCTCCGCAAGCGTCGCCAGGTAGACCTCAATTTGCGACAGTAAAATCAACGTTTTACGGTCGGAACTCTTCAAATACAAAACAGTTATCTCCTAATTTTACCTCTTGGTATAGATCATCTGTCAGTGATTTTACCTCCTTTAAAGATCATCTGTCATCGATTTTATCTCCTGAATAGATCACCTGTCAGTGATTTTACCTCCTTTATAGATCACCTGTCAGTGATTTTACCTCTTGTTATAGATCATCTGTCAGTGATTTTATCTCCTTTATAGATCATCTGTCAGTGATTTTACCTCTTGGTATAGATCATCTGTCAGTGATTTTACCTCTTGGTATAGATCATCTCTCAGTGATTTTACCTCCTTTATAGATCATCTGTCAGTGATTTTACCTCCTTTATGGATCATCTGTCAGTGATTTTACCTCTTGGTATAGATCATCTGTCAGTGATTTTATCTCCTTTATAGATCATCTGTCAGTGAATTTACCTCTTGGTATAGATCATCTGTCAGTGATTTTACCTCCTTTAAAGATCATCTGTCAGTGATTTTACCTCCTTTATAGATTACCTGTCAGTGATTTTACCTCCTTTATAGATCATCTGTCAGTGATTTTACCTCTTGGTATACATGTAGATCATCTGACAGTGATTTCACCTCATTTATAGATCACCTGTCAGTGATTTTACCTCCTTTAAAGATCACCTGTCAGTGATTTTACCTTCTTCATAGATCACCTATCCAGTGATTTACCTCTTGGTATACATGTAGATCATCTGTCAGTGATTTTACCTCCTTTATAGATCACCTGTCTGATTTTACCTCCTTTATAGATCATCTGTCTGATTTTACCTCCTTTATAGATCATCTGTCTGATTTTACCTCCTTTATAGATCATCTGTCAGTGATTTTACCTTTTGGTATAAATCATCTGTCAGTTATTTTACCTCCTTTATAAATCATCTGTCAGTGGTATTACCTTTTGGTATAAATCATCTGTCAGTTATTTTACCTCCTTTATAGATCATCTGTCAGTGATTTTACTTCTTGTTATAGATCATCTGTCAGTGATTTTACCTCTTGTTATAGATCATCTGTCAGTGATTTTACTTCTTGTTATAAATCATCTGTCAGTGATTTTACCTTTTGGTATAAATCATCTGTCAGTTATTTTACCTCCTTTATAGATCATCTGTCAGTGATTTTACTTCTTGTTATAGATCATCTGTCATCGATTTTATCTCCTTAATAGATCATCTGTCAGTGATTTTACCTCCTTTATAGATCACCTGTCAGTGATTTTACTTCTTGTTATAGATCATCTGTCCAGTGATTTTACCTCTTGTTATAGATCATCTGTCAGTGATTTTACCTCCTTTATAGATCACCTGTCAGTGATTTTACCTCTTGGTATAGATCATCTCTCAGTGATTTTACCTCTTGTTATAGATCATCTATCAGTGATTTTATCTCCTTTATAGATCATCTGTCAGTGATTTTACCTCTTGGTATAGATCATCTGTTAGTGATTTTACCTCCCTTATATATCATCTGTCAGTGATTTTACCTCCTTTATAGATCACCTGTCTGATTTTACCTCCTTTATAGTTCATCTGTCAGTGATTTTACCATTTGGTATAAATCATCTGTCAGTTTTTTAACCTCCTATATAGATCATCTGTCAGTGATTTTACCTCCTTTATAGATCATCTGTCAGTGATTTTACCTCTTGTTATAGATCATCTGTCCAGTGATTTTACCTCTTGTTATAGATCATCTGTCAGTGATTGTACCTCCTTTATGGATCATCTGTCAGTGATTTTACCTCTTTTATAGATCGTCTCTCAGTGATTTTACCTCCTTTATAGATCATCTCTCAGTGATTTTACCTCTTGTTATAGATCATCTATCAGTGATTTTATCTCCTTTATAGATCATCTGTCAGTGATTTTACCTCCTTTATAGATCACCTGTCTGATTTTACCTCCTTTATAGATCATCTCTCAGTGATTTTACCTCTTGTTATAGATCATCTGTCAGTGATTTTACCTCCTTTATAGATCACCTGTCTGATTTTACCTCCTTTATAGATCACCTGTCAGTGATTTTACCTCTTGGTATAGATCATCTGTCAGTGATTTTACCTCCTTTATTGATCATCTGTCAGTGATTTTACCTCTTGTTATAGATCATCTGTCAGTGATTTTACCTCTTGGTATAGATCACCTGTCAGTGATTTTATCTCCTTAATAGATCACCTGTCAGTGATTTTACCTCCTTTATAGATCACCTGTCAGTGATTTTACTTCTTGTTATAGATAATCTGTCCAGTGATTTTACCTCCTTTATAGATCATCTGTCAGTGATTTTACCTCTTGGTATAGATCATCTGTCAGTGATTTTACCTCCTTTATAAATCATCTGTCAGTGATTTTCCCTCTTGTTATAGATCATCTGTCAGTGTTTTTACCTCTTGTTAAAAATCATCTGTGAGTGATTTTACCTCCTTTATAGATCACATCAGAGATTTTTACATTTTAGATCATTGATCAATCATTTCCATGTCTTCTATATCCTTTATGTAAACAAAACACTTCTGTATACATGATGTAAGAACATCAATAACATATTTATTCTTTACTGTTACAGTTGTTGATCTATTAAATATTTTCTGTGACAGAACAGTTAATTCCATATTACATGTATCTCTAGATATCCTGGGTAAAACATCAGTTACATATTTTATTTGTCCTGTGTTAGAACTGTCTTTTAATTCTATGTCATCTGTATACTTAATTCATTTTCATATATAAAATGGACTATATTTTGTGAATTTTTGTAAGAATATGTTTCGTATGTCTTTAGGTTAAAGATTTAGACTATAGTGGAGAAATAGTAACAGTGAAACTTACTAATGGCCAAGAATATAAAGCTAACAAGGTAAAGAAATGATTTAGATTGTTTATTGGGGGAGATAAGTGAATGATAGAAATTTAATATATAACACTTTAAATTTTGTTACTTTTGTATTTTTAAATGTTTCTAATACATTTTAAACTTGTTTTAATTTTTATTTTTACTTAGACTATTTAAACTTTTTTTAAATTTTTAAATTTTCACGTAGACAATGCAGACTAGTTTCATTTTCCTAAATTTTTACATAGATATCATTAAGTTGTTATCCCTGCCAATGAAATGGGAAGGGGGGTATTGCTTTAGCGTCCGTTCTCGTGTGTCCTGAGCTATTTCTCTAAAACTACTGGCTGAATGTCAATGAAACTTTGTGAAAAGCTTCATTAATTTACCAAGAGAAGATGTGCATATCTTTGAGGTTACTGGGTTTGCCGATTGAACACAGAGTTATTGCCTCTGATTAGTTAAACAGTAAACATTTAGAATAATATCATTTTCAGTTTATTTCTTGTAAACCATGACTAGATTTCTGTGTGAAGCTTCATTTGGCTAGATTTCAAAGAAACTTTGTAAAAAGTTTCATTAGAGCTCCACATTGACTTGTGTGGGAGCCCTGTAGTAATTACCTTGTTTGTCCAGCAATCTGTCCTGTCTGTCAGCAGTTGTTGTGGCCTCAAATCCTCCTACAGTTTTCTATTAATCTTTTTGAAACTTGCCACACTTGTAGTATACACACTAAAGATCTGTGCCATATTAAACTTGGTTTAACTTTTCCCAAATTTTACCAGATATTGGACTTTGTCATTTTTCACAGTATAATGTTTTTAGCTCACCTGAGCCAAAGGCTCAAGTGAGCTTTTCTGATCAAAATTTGTCTGTCGTCGTCGGCGTCGTGTGCGGCGTAAACTTTTACATTTTCGACTTCTTTTCTGAAACTACAAGGTGGATTTCAATGAAACTTGGTCAGATGCATATATGGACCAGTGCAATTCAGACTTATTCGTGACGTTGTCCTGGCTCCCAAAACTAGGTCAAGGTGACCTATGGTTCCAAAAAACTTAAAAAATCTTCTTCTCCGAAAGCAAAGATGGTAGAAAAAATCTGATGTGATATTTGGCTTCTCTAGGGTCTTAAGCTTATAAGTTGTTCATTTCGTGAAATTTAGTAAAAATTTAGGTTACGCGTTTTTGCGTTTAATTTTAAAAATTTTGTAAAATGGCTTCAAATTGTTATAACTTGACTATATGAATAGATATTGACATGGGGTTTTCAGTTTTGACTTTTTCTTGAAATAACCTTCAAAATGGGGTCAACGTCAAAGTTCAAGGTCATGACCTAGTTTGTAATTTGTGCAGTTTTAAGCTATTTTCTTCAAAATTTTAAGAGATATATAATATCAAAACATTGTTAAAATGTTCAGCATGACAAAATGTAAAAAGGTATTAAGTTTCGTAACTGTATGATAATGCATGTAGGAGTTGTTGCCCCTGAAATGTTATTTTTCTGCCAATGAAAACTAAAATTGTGCATTAGCTTGAAAACTATAAACTTTTTGTATAGACATGTATTTTAGAATATTGTAGGTATTGACATGACGAACATTTTGATATATGGCTCAAGGTCATACGTTCATAGGTCAGGGTCATAGGTGCATAAAAAGACTGAAATTGTTAATTATCTTGGAAACTATTAACTTTTTGTATTGGCATGTATATTAGAATATTGTAGGAATTGATATGGTAATCATTCTGATATGAGATTCAAGGTCTTACATTTAAAGGTCAAGTTCATAGATCATTAGATGCATAAGAAGACTCAAATTGTTAATTATTTTGAAAACCATTAACTTTTTGCATAGGCATATAAAACAGAATATTGTAGGTATTGATATGATGATCATTTTGATATCTGGCTCAAGGTCATACATTCAAAGGTCAAGGTCATGGGTGCAAAAGAAAACTTAAATTGCTATATAACTTCAAATTTCAAATTTTGCATGGATATCGTAAACTTGATTAACATTTAAATTTCATTTAGACTTGTTTGAATTTTTTTCATTTTTCTATGGCTCATATTTAAAACTAATGAATTGTCAGTTTTTGTTAGCCCCTGTGTCCGTGCGTAAACTTTAATCTACTCCTCAGAAACTACTGGACACATTTTAACCAAATTTGGTGTGAAAGGTCCCTAAGTGATGCAGATTAAAGTTTGCAAAAATCAACTTCCTGTGGCATCCAAGATAGCCGCCTGACTATAAATAGCAAAAAGTGATAAATGGCTGATACACGTTTATTTATCAACCGATTTAGTTCCAATTTGGTATATAGACAGAAGATGTATAGCCATTTCACAAACATATCATTTTTTTCTGAACATTTTAGCTCAACTGGCAATAGCTAGTGGCATGGCTGACTGAAATTCACATGCAAATAAAGTTCCAGTTGAGCGATACAGGCCCTTTTGGGCCTCTTGTTTCATTTTTCTGTGGCTAATATTTATAACTAATGACTTGTCGGTTTTTGTTTGCCCACCATGTATTGATTTTTCCAGTTCATAAAGCACTGGACCTAAACATTAGCTTTTACAAAAAAGTTAACAAGGAATCTTACACAAGAGTCTCATCACAATACCAATATGTGCTTAATATTTTTTTTTTATAAAATTCAGATAGAAAATTTGGAAAACTACTGAATATGAAAACTCTGACAGTTTTAGACTCTGAAGTTCTCAGTGATCAATTATATGATTCATTATGAAGTGAAATGACTTTATTTTTACCAGTAATTATTAAAGACATAGTTCAATAACATTTTTGTGAAGACACAACATTGTCTGCAGTTCTGAAATGTTACAAGGTTCTCATTTATTTTTTGTATTTCAGATTCTAGTAACAGTACCATTGGCTGTTTTAAAAAACCAATGTATACAGTTTAAACCAGATCTTCCTGATTGGAAAATGGCAGCAATAAATTCTCTTGGTATAGGACTGGTTGAAAAGGTATGTAAAAAGCTGTTCAACATAATTTAAAGAATTCATTTATTGCTGTTTAGGACAAACTTATCTTGATGGGTGATTAATAAAAAACCACAACCTTACAGATAACAGCTACTGCTTAGGTTTGAATGTAAGTGAGGTGGATCAGTGTATGAGAAAGTTTATCAGTTTGCTTGAAAGTCTAACTTTTCCCTGGCACTGATTGCTTTCTTTACTCATTTCCAAAATTTACTGCCACAAGAAGACAATTTTGTGAAGTTTGATTTGGGTGTAAAACATCATTACTACAACCCAATCCTTATGAAGCTTCATTTTGATAAATTTTGTTGTGAATTGAAAATACACATGTAACAACAGTTGAAACAACTTATTAGATATACAATTTTCATTTGTTTTCAGATTTCATGCTTTCATTTATTTTATTATTTTAATTTTTGGGGGTTGGGGGAGAATTCTAACAGCATGTATAACATTTTTTTACCAAAATTAAAAAAATTCTAAGTATTAGATAAATGTGGATTTAAATCCGCCTAAAATATATTGTACTATGACTGTGAATTAAGGTCTGTCTAAAATTGATTGTACTATGACAATGTGAATTAAGGTCTGCCTAAAATTAATTGTACTTTGACAATGTGAATTAAGATCTGCCTAAAATTAATTGTACTATGACAATGTGAATTAAGGTCTGCCTAAAATTAATTGTACTATCATGACTGTGAATTAAGGTCTGCCTAAAATTAATTGTACTATGACAATGTGCATTAAGGTCAATGTGAATTAAGGTCTGCCTAAAATAAATTGTACTATGACAATGTGACTTAAAATCTGCCTAAAATAAATTGTACTATGACTGTGAATTGAGGTCTGTCTAAAATTAATTGTACTATGACTGTGAATTAAGTCTGCTTAAAATTAATTGTACTATGACAATGTGAATTAAGGTCAATGTGAATTAAGGTCTGCCTAAAATTAATTGTTTTATCATGACTGTGAATTAAGGTCTGCCTAAAATTAATTGTACTTTGACAATGTGAATTAAGGTCTGTCTAAAATTAATTGTACTATGACAATGTGAATTAAGGTCTGCCCAAAATTAATTGTACTATCATGACTGTGAATTAAGGTCTGCCTAAAACTAATTGTACTATGACAATGTGAATTAAGGTCAATGTGAATTAAGGTCTGCCTAAAATAAATTGTACTATGACAATGTGACTTAAAATCTGCCTAAAATAAATTGTACTATGACTGTGAATTGAGGTCTGTCTAAAATTAGTTGTACTTTGACAGTGTGAATTAAGGTCTGCCTAAAATTAATTGTACTATGACAATGTGAATTAAGGTCTGCCAAAAATTAATTGTACTATGACTGTTAATTAAGATCTGCCTAAAATTAATTGTACTATCATGACTGTGAATTAAGGTCTGCCTAAAATTAATTGTACTATGACAATGTGCATTAAGGTCAATGTGAATTAAGGTCTGCCTAAAATAAATTGTACTGTGACAATGTGACTTAAAATCTGCCTAAAATAAATTGTACTATGACTGTGAATTGAGGTCTGTCTAAAATTAATTGTACTATGACTGTGAATTAAGTCTGCTTAAAATTAATTGTACTATGACAATGTGAATTAAGGTCAATGTGAATTAAGGTCTGCCTAAAATTAATTGTTTTATCATGACTGTGAATTAAGGTCTGCCTAAAATTAATTGTACTTTGACAATGTGAATTAAGGTCTGTCTAAAATTAATTGTACTATGACAATGTGAATTAAGGTCTGCCCAAAATTAATTGTACTATCATGACTGTGAATTAAGGTCTGCCTAAAATTAATTGTACTATGACAATGTGAATTAAGGTCAATGTGAATTAAGGTCTGCCTAAAATGAATTGTACTATGACAATGTGACTTAAAATCTGCCTAAAATAAATTGTACTATGACTGTGAATTGAGGTCTGTCTAAAATTAGTTGTACTTTGACAGTGTGAATTAAGGTCTGCCTAAAATTAATTGTACTATGACAATGTGAATTAAGGTCTGCCAAAAATTAATTGTACTATGACTGTTAATTAAGATCTGCCTAAAATTAATTGTACTATGACTGTGAATTAAGATCTGCCTAAAATTAATTGTACTATGACAATGTGAATTAAGATCTGCCTAAAATAAATTGTACTATGGCTGAATTAAGGTCTGCCTAAAATTAATTGTACTATGACTGTGAATTAAGGTCTGCCTAAAATTAATTGTACTATGACAATGTGAATTAAGATCTGCCTAAAATTAATTGTACTATGACTGTGAATTAAGGTCTGCCTAAAATTAATTGTATCAAGTAAAATATACAAATCTGAAATAAAGTTTACCTTAAGTTAATGTCATAAAAAATAATTTTAATTCAATTGTTCCAGGTGGTCCTTAAGTTTGGCAGAAAGTTTTGGAAATCAAAAACTAATGGTGCTGACATGTTTGGCCATGTATCCCATGATGCAACAGTACGAGGTCAATTTAGTGTGTTTCATGACATTTCTGGACGTTCTGTAAGTATCATGTTAATATTCAGTTTATTTATGATGTTTAAAAAGATGCATAAATGAGTGAAATTCTTTAATTTTAACTTTAGTACCTTGATTAACAGTGGATACTTCAACATGTTCAATGTCTGTTTTTTAAAAAAGTATTAAATGTTAATTTCAGTAATTGGATAAGAGAATATTTGTAACATTGAAAATTGAATTTTATTGCATTTTAATTTATCTGTCTATATCAACACATGTGCACACGTATATATGTATAAGCAATTTTACAAGTATAATAAGATCTTAAATGTAAGTTTATTATTATCTACTCCTGCAGGGTTCCAAAGAGGTACTTATTTTATCAACTCATATATCTGGGGAGTACTTAAAATTGACAGAAGACAAAACAGAT
The DNA here is from genome assembly GCA_029721355.1 of Tegillarca granosa. Taxonomy (NCBI): domain Eukaryota; kingdom Metazoa; phylum Mollusca; class Bivalvia; order Arcoida; family Arcidae; genus Tegillarca; species Tegillarca granosa. The sequence goes on from JARBDR010000016.1 coordinate 278,381, forward strand.
AAAGAAATTGTTGACCTTTGTATGGAAACTTTAAGAAGGCTCTTTCCTGAGGAGGTAATATGTTCTTTTAGATCACCTTAGGTGAAAAACATATACCTTAAATATCTTATGTATAATATTCTTAGGTCATCTACTTTCAGATTTGCGCAAATGGTACCCGTGGGGCTTAAAATGGGAAAATGACAAAGGACCTAATAGGGAAATTTCTTAAATATTATATATATACATGTATATATATATATATATATATATATTTATATTTGTCCAAATATCTAGAAAACTGTCAACTTTTTGTATAGGCCTATATATGAGAATTTTGTAGGTTATAAACAGCAGTAATTTTGATGTAATGTTCAAGGTCATGGGTTTAAAGATCAAGGTCATAGACACATAAAAAGACTGAATTAGATAATTATATGGAAAACTATATTTTTTGTATAGACATGTACATGTATATTAGAATATTGTATGTATTAATATTGGATCATTTTGATGTGTGGTTCAAAGTTCAAGGTCAGCTGCATTAAAATACTAAAGTTGTAAATTATCTTTAAAACAAACTTTTTGTATTCCTCATTAAACAAATTTGTGTTTTTCAAGCTATGAAATGCAATTTTGTGCATAAAATAATGCAGGGTTACATATCTTTCATGTAAACAAATTTGTGTAATAAACAGACCAAGATTTTCCTACACAACGTTAAATTTGCATGTTTAGCAGATTTATGTGACGTCAGGCTTTAACCCCTGTATGACATTGTATTGAAGTATTTTTAAAACAATTTTGTCCCTCTTGTTAGGGCAATTACCTCAAAAACACATGGCTACTGGAAATCAAGACATGTTAATCATGTCTTCAAAATTTTGTTTACAAGTAGATCTAAAAAATAACAAATATATCACATTAATTTATCTTATTTAAGTACTATAATCTGTCTGTCTTTAGATTTATCACAAATTTTATACTCTTGAGGTTTTTGTCGTAGGGGTACAAATAATGGGGGTGAACATCTTAAATTTTATAATGTACCCCTAAAATTTCTTCACCACGGGTACTTTAAACTCTTTATTAAAAAAATACCAACAGAACACTGATTGTACATATTGATATGATGATTATTTTAATATATGGTTTGAAGTCATAGGTTCAAAGGACACAGTCATATCTGCATAAGAAAACTATAATAGTAAAATTATCTGGATCAAAGGTTCAAAGCCCAATGTTATTGTTGCAAAAGAATACTTTAGGGGTGAATTATCTACAGATTTATTAAAAGTAATGCATATAAGAGTATTTGAGTATGGTAGATAATGATATGACAATCATTTTGTATATGATTTTAGGTCATGGGTTAAGAATACTAAAATGATTAATCATTTGGAAATTATTCATTGTATTAAGGTACTAATTTCAACTAGAAAATATACTGTGTCTAGCAATTAGTTATTTTAGATTAAGTATTGACGCATTGGGGTCTAAACATAAGTTAAGTATTTTGGTATTGGGGTCTAAACATAGATCAAGTATTGTGGCATTAGGGTCTAAACATAGATCAAGTATTGTGGCATTAGGGTCTAAACATAGATCAAGTATTGTGGCAATGGGGTCTAAATATAGGTTAAGTATTGTGGCATTGGGGTCTAAACATAGATCAAGTATTGTGACATTGGGGTCTAAACATAGGTTAAGTATTGTGGCATTGGGGTCTAAACATAGGTTAAGTATTGTGGCATTGGGGTCTAAACTTAGATCAAGTATTGTGGCATTAGGGTCTAAACATAGATCAAGTATTGTGGCATTGGGGTCTAAACATAGATTAAGTATTGTGGCATTGGGGGTCTAAACTAAAATTAAGTATTGTAACATTGGGGTCTAAACATAGATCAAGTATTGTGGCATTGGGGTCTAAACATAGATTAAGTATTGTGGCATTGGAGTCTAAACTTTTAAGTTGCTGTCACAGCAGTTCAGTATTTAGATACTGTTGAGTTTGATTTGTTTGATTTGTATAAAATCACAATATTCAAACCCAAGTCTTTGATCTCAAGTGCAACAAATTGTTTTATGTGTTTCTTTACTATTGTAACATTTTAAGTATTGTGACACTGGGGTCTAAACATAAATCAAGTATTGTGGCAATGGGGTCTAAATATAGGTTAAGTATTGTGGCATTGGGGTCTAAACATAGATCAAGTATTGAGGCATTGGGGTCTAAACTAAAATTAATTATTGTAACATTGGGGTCTAAACATAGATCAAATATTGTGGCATTGGGGTCTAAATTTAGATTAAGTATGTGGCATTGGGGTCTAAACTTAGATTAAGTATTGTGGCATTGGGGTCTAAACTTAGATGGAGTATTGTGACATTGGGGTCTAAATTTAGATGAAGTATTGTGGCATTGGGGTCTAAACATAGATTTAGTATTGTGGCATTGGGGTCTAAACTTAGATTAAGTATTGTGGCATTGGGGTCTAAACTTAGATCGAGTATTGTGACATTGGGGTCTAAATTTAGATAAAGTATTGTGGCATTGGGGTCTAAACTAAAATTAAGTATTGTAACATTGGGGTCTAAACATAGATCAAGTATTGTGGCATTGGGGTCTAAACATAGATTAAGTATTGTGGCATTGGAGTCTAAACTTTTAAGTTGCTGTCACAGCAGTTCAGTATTTAGATACTGTTGAGTTTGATTTGTTTGATTTGTATAAAATCACAATATTCAAACCCAAGTCTTTGATCTCAAGTGCAACAAATGGTTTTATGTGTTTCTTTACTATTGTAACATTTCAAGTATTGTGACATTGGGGTCTAAACATAGGTTAAGTATTGTGGCATTGGGGTCTAAACTTAGATCAAGTATTGTGGCAATGGGGTCTAAACATAGGTTAAGTATTGTGGTATTGGGGTCTAAACTTAGATCAAGTATTATGACATTGGCGTCAAAACTTAGATTTACTATTGTGGCATTGGGGTCTAAACTTAAATTAAGTATTGTAACATTGGGGTCTAAACATAGATCAAGTATTGTGGCATTGGGGTCTAAACATAGATCAAGTATTGAGGCATTGGGGTCTAAACTAAAATTAAGTATTGTAACATTGGGGTCTAAACATAGATCAAGTATTGTGGCATTGGGGTCTAAACTTAGATTAAGTATGTGGCATTGGGGTCTTAACTTAGATTACGTATTGTGGCATGGGGGTCTAAACTTAGATGGAGTATTGTGACATTGGGGTCTAAATTTAGATGAAGTATTGTGGCATTGGGGTCTAAACATAGATTTAGTATTGTGGCATTGGGGTCTAAACTTAGATTAAGTATTGTGGCATTGGGGTCTAAACTTAGATCAAGTATTGTGACATTGGGGTCTAAATTTAGATAAAGTATTGTGGCATTGGGGTCTAAACATAGATTTAGTATTGTGGCATTGGGGTCTAAACATAGATTTAGTATTGTGGCATTGGGGTCTAAACATAGATCAAGTATTGTGACATTAGGGTCTAAACATAGATTAAGTATTGTGGCATTGGAGTCTAAACTTTTAAGTTGCTGTCACAGCAGTTCAGTATTTAGATACTGTTGAGTTTGATTTGTTTGATTTGTATAAAATCACAATATTCAAACCCAAGTCTTTGATCTCAAGTGCAACAAATTGTTTTATGTGTTTCTTTACTATTGTAACATTTTAAGTATTGTGACACTGGGGTCTAAACATAAATCAAGTATTGTGGCAATGGGGTCTAAATATAGGTTAAGTATTGTGGCATTGGGGTCTAAACATAGATCAAGTATTGAGGCATTGGGGTCTAAACTAAAATTAATTATTGTAACATTGGGGTCTAAACATAGATCAAATATTGTGGCATTGGGGTCTAAATTTAGATTAAGTATGTGGCATTGGGGTCTAAACTTAGATTAAGTATTGTGGCATTGGGGTCTAAACTTAGATGGAGTATTGTGACATTGGGGTCTAAATTTAGATGAAGTATTGTGGCATTGGGGTCTAAACATAGATTTAGTATTGTGGCATTGGGGTCTAAACTTAGATTAAGTATTGTGGCATTGGGGTCTAAACTTAGATCGAGTATTGTGACATTGGGGTCTAAATTTAGATAAAGTATTGTGGCATTGGGGTCTAAACTAAAATTAAGTATTGTAACATTGGGGTCTAAACATAGATCAAGTATTGTGGCATTGGGGTCTAAACATAGATTAAGTATTGTGGCATTGGAGTCTAAACTTTTAAGTTGCTGTCACAGCAGTTCAGTATTTAGATACTGTTGAGTTTGATTTGTTTGATTTGTATAAAATCACAATATTCAAACCCAAGTCTTTGATCTCAAGTGCAACAAATGGTTTTATGTGTTTCTTTACTATTGTAACATTTCAAGTATTGTGACATTGGGGTCTAAACATAGGTTAAGTATTGTGGCATTGGGGTCTAAACTTAGATCAAGTATTGTGGCAATGGGGTCTAAACATAGGTTAAGTATTGTGGTATTGGGGTCTAAACTTAGATCAAGTATTATGACATTGGCGTCAAAACTTAGATTTACTATTGTGGCATTGGGGTCTAAACTTAAATTAAGTATTGTAACATTGGGGTCTAAACATAGATCGAGTATTGTGGCATTGGGGTCTAAACATAGATCAAGTATTGAGGCATTGGGGTCTAAACTAAAATTAAGTATTGTAACATTGGGGTCTAAACATAGATCAAGTATTGTGGCATTGGGGTCTAAACTTAGATTAAGTATGTGGCATTGGGGTCTTAACTTAGATTAAGTATTGTGGCATGGGGGTCTAAACTTAGATGGAGTATTGTGACATTGGGGTCTAAATTTAGATGAAGTATTGTGGCATTGGGGTCTAAACATAGATTTAGTATTGTGGCATTGGGGTCTAAACTTAGATTAAGTATTGTGGCATTGGGGTCTAAACTTAGATCAAGTATTGTGACATTGGGGTCTAAATTTAGATAAAGTATTGTGGCATTGGGGTCTAAACATAGATTTAGTATTGTGGCATTGGGGTCTAAACATAGATTTAGTATTGTGGCATTGGGGTCTAAACATAGATCAAGTATTGTGACATTAGGGTCTAAACATAGATTAAGTATTGTGGCATTGGAGTCTAAACTTTTAAGTTGCTGTCACAGCAGTTCAGTATTTAGATACTGTTGAGTTTGATTTGTTTGATTTGTATAAAATCACAATATTCAAACCCAAGTCTTTGATCTCAAGTGCAACAAATTGTTTTATGTGTTTCTTTACTATTGTAACATTTTAAGTATTGTGACACTGGGGTCTAAACATAAATCAAGTATTGTGGCAATGGGGTCTAAATATAGGTTAAGTATTGTGGCATTGGGGTCTAAACATAGATCAAGTATTGAGGCATTGGGGTCTAAACTAAAATTAATTATTGTAACATTGGGGTCTAAACATAGATCAAATATTGTGGCATTGGGGTCTAAATTTAGATTAAGTATGTGGCATTGGGGTCTAAACTTAGATTAAGTATTGTGGCATTGGGGTCTAAACTTAGATGGAGTATTGTGACATTGGGGTCTAAATTTAGATGAAGTATTGTGGCATTGGGGTCTAAACATAGATTTAGTATTGTGGCATTGGGGTCTAAACTTAGATTAAGTATTGTGGCATTGGGGTCTAAACTTAGATCGAGTATTGTGACATTGGGGTCTAAATTTAGATAAAGTATTGTGGCATTGGGGTCTAAACTAAAATTAAGTATTGTAACATTGGGGTCTAAACATAGATCAAGTATTGTGGCATTGGGGTCTAAACATAGATTAAGTATTGTGGCATTGGAGTCTAAACTTTTAAGTTGCTGTCACAGCAGTTCAGTATTTAGATACTGTTGAGTTTGATTTGTTTGATTTGTATAAAATCACAATATTCAAACCCAAGTCTTTGATCTCAAGTGCAACAAATGGTTTTATGTGTTTCTTTACTATTGTAACATTTCAAGTATTGTGACATTGGGGTCTAAACATAGGTTAAGTATTGTGGCATTGGGGTCTAAACTTAGATCAAGTATTGTGGCAATGGGGTCTAAACATAGGTTAAGTATTGTGGTATTGGGGTCTAAACTTAGATCAAGTATTATGACATTGGCGTCAAAACTTAGATTTACTATTGTGGCATTGGGGTCTAAACTTAAATTAAGTATTGTAACATTGGGGTCTAAACATAGATCAAGTATTGTGGCATTGGGGTCTAAACATAGATCAAGTATTGAGGCATTGGGGTCTAAACTAAAATTAAGTATTGTAACATTGGGGTCTAAACATAGATCAAGTATTGTGGCATTGGGGTCTAAACTTAGATTAAGTATGTGGCATTGGGGTCTTAACTTAGATTAAGTATTGTGGCATGGGGGTCTAAACTTAGATGGAGTATTGTGACATTGGGGTCTAAATTTAGATGAAGTATTGTGGCATTGGGGTCTAAACATAGATTTAGTATTGTGGCATTGGGGTCTAAACTTAGATTAAGTATTGTGGCATTGGGGTCTAAACTTAGATCAAGTATTGTGACATTGGGGTCTAAATTTAGATAAAGTATTGTGGCATTGGGGTCTAAACATAGATTTAGTATTGTGGCATTGGGGTCTAAACATAGATTTAGTATTGTGGCATTGGGGTCTAAACATAGATCAAGTATTGTGACATTAGGGTCTAAACATAGATTAAGTATTGTGGCATTGGAGTCTAAACTTTTAAGTTGCTGTCACAGCAGTTCAGTATTTAGATACTGTTGAGTTTGATTTGTTTGATTTGTATAAAATCACAATATTCAAACCCAAGTCTTTGATCTCAAGTGCAACAAATTGTTTTATGTGTTTCTTTACTATTGTAACATTTTAAGTATTGTGACACTGGGGTCTAAACATAAATCAAGTATTGTGGCAATGGGGTCTAAATATAGGTTAAGTATTGTGGCATTGGGGTCTAAACATAGATCAAGTATTGAGGCATTGGGGTCTAAACTAAAATTAATTATTGTAACATTGGGGTCTAAACATAGATCAAATATTGTGGCATTGGGGTCTAAATTTAGATTAAGTATGTGGCATTGGGGTCTAAACTTAGATTAAGTATTGTGGCATTGGGGTCTAAACTTAGATGGAGTATTGTGACATTGGGGTCTAAATTTAGATGAAGTATTGTGGCATTGGGGTCTAAACATAGATTTAGTATTGTGGCATTGGGGTCTAAACTTAGATTAAGTATTGTGGCATTGGGGTCTAAACTTAGATCGAGTATTGTGACATTGGGGTCTAAATTTAGATAAAGTATTGTGGCATTGGGGTCTAAACTAAAATTAAGTATTGTAACATTGGGGTCTAAACATAGATCAAGTATTGTGGCATTGGGGTCTAAACATAGATTAAGTATTGTGGCATTGGAGTCTAAACTTTTAAGTTGCTGTCACAGCAGTTCAGTATTTAGATACTGTTGAGTTTGATTTGTTTGATTTGTATAAAATCACAATATTCAAACCCAAGTCTTTGATCTCAAGTGCAACAAATGGTTTTATGTGTTTCTTTACTATTGTAACATTTCAAGTATTGTGACATTGGGGTCTAAACATAGGTTAAGTATTGTGGCATTGGGGTCTAAACTTAGATCAAGTATTGTGGCAATGGGGTCTAAACATAGGTTAAGTATTGTGGTATTGGGGTCTAAACTTAGATCAAGTATTATGACATTGGCGTCAAAACTTAGATTTACTATTGTGGCATTGGGGTCTAAACTTAAATTAAGTATTGTAACATTGGGGTCTAAACATAGATCAAGTATTGTGGCATTGGGGTCTAAACATAGATCAAGTATTGAGGCATTGGGGTCTAAACTAAAATTAAGTATTGTAACATTGGGGTCTAAACATAGATCAAGTATTGTGGCATTGGGGTCTAAACTTAGATTAAGTATGTGGCATTGGGGTCTTAACTTAGATTAAGTATTGTGGCATGGGGGTCTAAACTTAGATGGAGTATTGTGACATTGGGGTCTAAATTTAGATGAAGTATTGTGGCATTGGGGTCTAAACATAGATTTAGTATTGTGGCATTGGGGTCTAAACTTAGATTAAGTATTGTGGCATTGGGGTCTAAACTTAGATCAAGTATTGTGACATTGGGGTCTAAATTTAGATAAAGTATTGTGGCATTGGGGTCTAAACATAGATTTAGTATTGTGGCATTGGGGTCTAAACATAGATTTAGTATTGTGGCATTGGGGTCTAAACATAGATCAAGTATTGTGACATTAGGGTCTAAACATAGATTAAGTATTGTGGCATTGGAGTCTAAACTTTTAAGTTGCTGTCACAGCAGTTCAGTATTTAGATACTGTTGAGTTTGATTTGTTTGATTTGTATAAAATCACAATATTCAAACCCAAGTCTTTGATCTCAAGTGCAACAAATTGTTTTATGTGTTTCTTTACTATTGTAACATTTTAAGTATTGTGACACTGGGGTCTAAACATAAATCAAGTATTGTGGCAATGGGGTCTAAATATAGGTTAAGTATTGTGGTATTGGGGTCTAAACATAGATCAAGTATTGAGGCATTGGGGTCTAAACTAAAATTAATTATTGTAACATTGGGGTCTAAACATAGATCAAATATTGTGGCATTGGGGTCTAAATTTAGATTAAGTATGTGGCATTGGGGTCTAAACTTAGATTAAGTATTGTGGCATTGGGGTCTAAACTTAGATGGAGTATTGTGACATTGGGGTCTAAATTTAGATGAAGTATTGTGGCATTGGGGTCTAAACATAGATTTAGTATTGTGGCATTGGGGTCTAAACTTAGATTAAGTATTGTGGCATTGGGGTCTAAACTTAGATCGAGTATTGTGACATTGGGGTCTAAATTTAGATAAAGTATTGTGGCATTGGGGTCTAAACTAAAATTAAGTATTGTAACATTGGGGTCTAAACATAGATCAAGTATTGTGGCATTGGGGTCTAAACATAGATTAAGTATTGTGGCATTGGAGTCTAAACTTTTAAGTTGCTGTCACAGCAGTTCAGTATTTAGATACTGTTGAGTTTGATTTGTTTGATTTGTATAAAATCACAATATTCAAACCCAAGTCTTTGATCTCAAGTGCAACAAATGGTTTTATGTGTTTCTTTACTATTGTAACATTTCAAGTATTGTGACATTGGGGTCTAAACATAGGTTAAGTATTGTGGCATTGGGGTCTAAACTTAGATCAAGTATTGTGGCAATGGGGTCTAAACATAGGTTAAGTATTGTGGTATTGGGGTCTAAACTTAGATCAAGTATTATGACATTGGCGTCAAAACTTAGATTTACTATTGTGGCATTGGGGTCTAAACTTAAATTAAGTATTGTAACATTGGGGTCTAAACATAGATCAAGTATTGTGGCATTGGGGTCTAAACATAGATCAAGTATTGAGGCATTGGGGTCTAAACTAAAATTAAGTATTGTAACATTGGGGTCTAAACATAGATCAAGTATTGTGGCATTGGGGTCTAAACTTAGATTAAGTATGTGGCATTGGGGTCTTAACTTAGATTAAGTATTGTGGCATGGGGGTCTAAACTTAGATGGAGTATTGTGACATTGGGGTCTAAATTTAGATGAAGTATTGTGGCATTGGGGTCTAAACATAGATTTAGTATTGTGGCATTGGGGTCTAAACTTAGATTAAGTATTGTGGCATTGGGGTCTAAACTTAGATCAAGTATTGTGACATTGGGGTCTAAATTTAGATAAAGTATTGTGGCATTGGGGTCTAAACATAGATTTAGTATTGTGGCATTGGGGTCTAAACATAGATTTAGTATTGTGGCATTGGGGTCTAAACATAGATCAAGTATTGTGACATTAGGGTCTAAACATAGATTAAGTATTGTGGCATTGGAGTCTAAACTTTTAAGTTGCTGTCACAGCAGTTCAGTATTTAGATACTGTTGAGTTTGATTTGTTTGATTTGTATAAAATCACAATATTCAAACCCAAGTCTTTGATCTCAAGTGCAACAAATTGTTTTATGTGTTTCTTTACTATTGTAACATTTTAAGTATTGTGACACTGGGGTCTAAACATAAATCAAGTATTGTGGCAATGGGGTCTAAATATAGGTTAAGTATTGTGGCATTGGGGTCTAAACATAGATCAAGTATTGAGGCATTGGGGTCTAAACTAAAATTAATTATTGTAACATTGGGGTCTAAACATAGATCAAATATTGTGGCATTGGGGTCTAAATTTAGATTAAGTATGTGGCATTGGGGTCTAAACTTAGATTAAGTATTGTGGCATTGGGGTCTAAACTTAGATGGAGTATTGTGACATTGGGGTCTAAATTTAGATGAAGTATTGTGGCATTGGGGTCTAAACATAGATTTAGTATTGTGGCATTGGGGTCTAAACTTAGATTAAGTATTGTGGCATTGGGGTCTAAACTTAGATCGAGTATTGTGACATTGGGGTCTAAATTTAGATAAAGTATTGTGGCATTGGGGTCTAAACTAAAATTAAGTATTGTAACATTGGGGTCTAAACATAGATCAAGTATTGTGGCATTGGGGTCTAAACATAGATTAAGTATTGTGGCATTGGAGTCTAAACTTTTAAGTTGCTGTCACAGCAGTTCAGTATTTAGATACTGTTGAGTTTGATTTGTTTGATTTGTATAAAATCACAATATTCAAACCCAAGTCTTTGATCTCAAGTGCAACAAATGGTTTTATGTGTTTCTTTACTATTGTAACATTTCAAGTATTGTGACATTGGGGTCTAAACATAGGTTAAGTATTGTGGCATTGGGGTCTAAACTTAGATCAAGTATTGTGGCAATGGGGTCTAAACATAGGTTAAGTATTGTGGTATTGGGGTCTAAACTTAGATCAAGTATTATGACATTGGCGTCAAAACTTAGATTTACTATTGTGGCATTGGGGTCTAAACTTAAATTAAGTATTGTAACATTGGGGTCTAAACATAGATCAAGTATTGTGGCATTGGGGTCTAAACATAGATCAAGTATTGAGGCATTGGGGTCTAAACTAAAATTAAGTATTGTAACATTGGGGTCTAAACATAGATCAAGTATTGTGGCATTGGGGTCTAAACTTAGATTAAGTATGTGGCATTGGGGTCTTAACTTAGATTAAGTATTGTGGCATGGGGGTCTAAACTTAGATGGAGTATTCGACATTGGGGTCTAAATTTAGATGAAGTATTGTGGCATTGGGGTCTAAACATAGATTTAGTATTGTGGCATTGGGGTCTAAACTTAGATTAAGTATTGTGGCATTGGGGTCTAAACTTAGATCAAGTATTGTGACATTGGGGTCTAAATTTAGATAAAGTATTGTGGCATTGGGGTCTAAACATAGATTTAGTATTGTGGCATTGGGGTCTAAACATAGATTTAGTATTGTGGCATTGGGGTCTAAACATAGATCAAGTATTGTGACATTAGGGTCTAAACATAGATTAAGTATTGTGGCATTGGAGTCTAAACTTTTAAGTTGCTGTCACAGCAGTTCAGTATTTAGATACTGTTGAGTTTGATTTGTTTGATTTGTATAAAATCACAATATTCAAACCCAAGTCTTTGATCTCAAGTGCAACAAATTGTTTTATGTGTTTCTTTACTATTGTAACATTTCAATCTGTAACTTTCAGACAATACCAGATCCCATTAAGTATTTTGTTACTCATTGGAAGAATGATAAGTATGCACAGATGGCTTACAGCTATGTCCCGGTTGGTGTGGAGGGGGAAATTTTTGACGATATGGCACATGTTGTAGAAGATACTGTTTTCTTTGGTGGAGAGGTGAGTATATGCAACTGGAAAATAATTTACATTGTTTGAAGTTAAATTAGTTACTTGTATAAATTGCTTTTGGGGTCCAAAAATTGAAGTTAATTTACTTAGTAAATAATATAACATGGATATAAAATTGCTTAACTTACTTTTATTTAAAAATTAACTAGTGTATGTGTTTTACAATGTGATGGTGAGGTTCATAAAGTTTTCTTACACTATTGTACACACTAACCCTTGAAAGATTTAATAAATACACAATATTTTATACAATTTTTGCCAGCAGAAACAATTTAAAACCTTATAGTACATTACTTTACTTATTTACAAAGTTTGTTTGATTGTTTTTTTGTCTGATGAGTCAATAAAAGTGAATCTTCAGTTTGATGTTCATTTATTTACCAAAGGCATTCAGAGTTTTGAAGCTGGTTGAATTTGGCCAATATTTAAAGTCCCGAAAAAACCTAAAGAAGTAACCTTAAAGCATCTTGTCATGAACCACAGTGTCTGAAAGTACCAAAGCTGACTGACCTTGCATTACATTTATTCTCATTTCCACTTTTAATGGTTCTACTTCAGGTTTAATCATTTGAATTACATCATGGATTACTTTTTTTATTACATAATAAAATACTTTTTTATTACATCATGAATTATTTTTTTAATTACATCATGAATTGCTTTTTAGCTCACCTGAGCACAAAGTGCTCACCTGAGCTATTTGTATCAATAGAGGCAGGCCCTACGTTGTCCATCCGTCTGTTCATCTGCCAACGACTTCTTCTCAGAAACTTCTGGTCACATTTTGTTCAAACTTAATCAAAAGCATCTATAGAACATTGCCTTTCAAATTTGTGTTTTTGGTTGCCATTGCTACCATATGTAGGTCACATTGACTTACATAGTTGAAAACTTTAAAAAAAATCTTCTCCAAAATCACTTCACTGAGATAAATCTAATGTGATATTTGGCATCTAAAGCATCTTATTTACCAAGTTTGTGAATTTCAATAATTTTTGTGAAAAATTAGGTTACGCATTTTACTGTTTATTTTTTATACATTGTATATAGTACTTTTTTATCAAAATTACAATAATGAATAAATTTAGGTGAATTCTTTTTCCATACATCATTTTCTTATGTGACGAAACATGTTTGACAATTTTCATGAAATTCTGTAAAATACAAGGCGCTTTTTTTACCTTTTTCATTTTCAATTCCAGCAACCCAAGGGTCGAGGGGTTCAAATCCCAGTGAAGCCACTTTTTTTAACAATTGTTTAAAAATAATTTGCAGTTGACTTACAATTTTTTTAAAATGTGTCAAGTCTGTAAAGCCTTAAATCTGGATCTGAAAATTGCTCATGTGAGCTTTTGTTGTGGATAGACACTTCTTTTCAGACACTACTGGTCACATTTCATTCATATTGGTCAATAGCATCTATTGACCATTGCCATTCACATTTGTGTTTCTGGTTGCCATGGCTACTAAAAGTAGGTCACAGTGACCTACATAGCTAAAAACCAAAACAATAAAAATAATGTTCTCTGAAACCACTTCTATTGAGGCAACATGTTATGACTTATCAGGTATTATCAAGACATACCAGTTACATTTAAACTCAGGTGAGCAAATTAGGACGATCTTGGGCCTCTTGTTTAATTACATTAAAAATTACTTTTTAGTTACATCATGATTTACTTTTTTATTACATCATGATTGACTTACTTTTTTATTACATCATGATTTACTTTTTTATTACATCATGATTTACTTTTTTCAGAAACATCATGAAATACTTTTTATCACATTATGAATTACTTTTTTCAATTACATCATAAATTACTTTTATTAATTACATCATGAAATACCGTTTTTATTACATTATGAAATACTTTTTTAAATTACATAATGAATTACTTTTCTATCACATCATGAATTACTTTTAATAACATTATGAATTTCTGCTTTATTACATCATGATTTACTTTTTAGGCAACAAACAGACAGCATCCACAATCTGTAACAGGAGCCTACCTCAGTGGAATACGAGAAGCAGAAAAAATATTCTTGTCTTTATGGGTCATTGACAGAGGTTATAATATGCAAGACATTAAATATAGAATTAGATACATTATTTATATCTGAAATCATTTATTAGAGAATGGAATTCATGAAACATACTGTAAATGATTCAGATATATAATAACATTTGGCATGTTGCTAAAATGCTCCCTGACCATCAGTTTTAAGCGATTCTGTAAACTGATGCAATTTTTATTGTAACTTTTTGTAGGAATATGATGAACAAATTGACTGTTATAGTCCTACACAATTCTACCATAAACTGTTTACCTGCATTTTTATCTTTTATGAGATAATAAAGATCACAGTAAATACATGTTAATATATTAAATTCAATGATTGTGAAGAAAAACTAAAGAAACTGCCAATCGTCGGAGAGAGAGAGATAGAGAGAGGGGAAGATTAAAACAAGAGAGATATAGAGTGGGGTAAGGTACTTGTATGTGCTAGTGTATTCTGATAAAAACATCATGATTTTTTCTATGTCATTGTCACCTTATCGGAGTTTATAGCATGGCACAGTTTGTTCAAGTGAATGTGTATATGAATGCATTTATGTTATCTCTTATTTTCATCTTCTGTAAAACTAAGGGAGAAATTTCATTGAAACTTAGAATATAATTAGGCATTTCAATTTAAATTTGATTAAGGCATTGCCATGGCTACAACACTAGGTAAAAGTTACCTAATAGTAGATATGCAAAAATCTTAAAAAAGCTTCCTTTTTGAAACTTTTGTTTAGAGAAAGAATCTGATGTAATTTTAGGCTTATCTTGGGTCTTATATTTAAGATTATTTTATTTTGTGAAATGTTATTAAAAACTGAAATAAAATTTTTGTGTAAAATTTTCATAATGACAAAATAGTATGAAGTAGTTATAATCGTATGATGCTCCAATCATCAAAATTGGATGAGGCTTCATTGTACTCATTGAACACTGTTTAGCAATTTATTTTATACATTGTAAAGCCTTAATTTCTTACGTTTTTTTTCATAGACTTGCCTACATAACATGGTCAGTTTATTGCCATGACCTAGAGTTAACTTGTATGTATTTTTTTCTAGTTATCCATTAAAAATGTTTCAGAGCAGTTTGTGTATTATACTCTGTTTTGTTATTAGATTAGAATTTGCCAGTATATTGCCATACAACTTTATTTTTTAAATTGGTTTATGCAGTCTGAAAGTTTTGTAACGAGACAAGCCAACACTTGGATATTAATCAGGAGAGTAAACCAGGGTCATTTGGACTTTTGTTGTTGTTATCAATATGGGTTATATGTTACAACATGAGATGTGTACGTCTGTATTTACATACATGCAATATTATTTTGTAATACGGAATTTCTAAATCCAATTTTTGTATCCAGTGGGTGAATGGGGACCAGTCAGCTCATTGTTGTCTATGTTCAGTATATGTACATTGTGTCATGTGGATGTATGATCTTTAAACGTGTGCTGATTGTTATTGGATATTAAATAGATAATTGGAGCTAAATATATGACAAAATACCTGTGAACTGGTGAACTACGTGACATAATTTATTGGTGCTTTGGATTGATCATTTACAAAACATGTAATTATATTTTCCCATAAAAATATGTCGCTAGTTTCCTTTATTTTTAAACAAACAATTACAGTTGCCAGCATCACAATGTACATGGAATAAATTTCAGTCCTTTGTTTAGATGTTAAGAGTGGAACATTATACACATTGAATATAAAGGACATTTTACTTCATGATAAATTGTTTCTTAGTTTTTAAAATCAATATTCTCAGTACAGGAATAAATCCCAACCTTATTGAATTAAAATGACAAGTTTAATGACAGATTTTTGTGGGTTGTAGAGCAAAGGTTGTATTAATTCATGATCATGGAAGGGTAAGGATAAAGATAATTGATCTTTGGTTAGTTTTGATAATTTGTGTATTATTAATCTTAAAACAGTTGTTTGTAAAGATGGAATTATTTTTTATGTAAAATATAAAGGTCAATGCTGCTTTGTAGACTATCTGTATATATTTGTGCATTATCCTCATTACCTGTACTTTTGTTATTTGTTATAATATGTATTGTTGGATCTCAGAATTCAATTATTGCAACTGATTTTGTAGCACTAACAGACTTCCCAATTTTTGTTATTTAAATATAATGAATTCATAATATTGTGTAAATTATCATACATTTTCATTTACATACATTGTTGTTAGTCCTAGTGTCCTCTAACTCTTATATATAAATATAGATATGTTTGTGTTTTTAATGTAATGTAGATAGAACTATCATTGTTCGTGTTGTATATTGCCTAACAATCATAACTATTTACAATGAGTTTAATCTTTACCACTTTTTGCTGTCTTAAGTCCTTACACAATGAGTTCAGTCTTCACCACTTTTTGCTGTCTTTAGTCCTTACACTATGAGTTCAGTCTTTACCACTTTTTGCTGTCTTAAGTCCTTACACTATGTTCAGTCTTTACCACTTTTCGCTGTCTTAAGTCCTTACACTATGAGTTCAGTCTTTAACACTTTTCGCTGTCTAAGTCCTTACACTGTGAGTTCAGTCTTTACCACTTTTCGCTGTCTTAAGTCCTTACACTATGAGTTCAGTCTTTAACACTTTTCGCTGTCTTAAGTCCTTACACTATGAGTTAAGTCTTTACCACTTTTCGCTGTCTTTACGACTTTTTGCTGTCTTAAGTCCTTACACTATGAGTTCAGTCTTTACCACTTTTCGCTGTCTTAAGTCCTTACACTATGAGTTCAGTCTTTACCACT